>JASPKZ010000306.1:0-146914 GCA_030220185.1 Diploptera punctata
GTAGCTACCACACCTACAACTTCCTAGTAAATCTGCAAGCATAGCATGAAAATGCTATGATTGCAGTGAAGTACCTACCTTCGGGTCGAATTACTATGGATGGTCGTACTTTGCATACTGAGAGACAGTCTTGATTACAACTGTTGGCGGTATGGTGATGGCATGGCTCTGCCCCCCCCCCGTTTACCAGTGACTCGCCTCTGGTTTATACAAAATATTTAATTATTTTATTGAATCTCTAATAATACGAACCCTATTTCACCATCCGGTATGTTAGGGTTTTAGTTACATTACAATTAATTATTTACAGTAATTTAGAGTATGGTTAGTTTCTAGCGTTACATAATAATGTAATATGAACAAATAAAATAACAAACAAACAAAAAAAAAACTAAAAGTCTCTTAAAAATATGATGAATAAAGTCACACAGCTTTCTATAGCAACACCTCTTACATAAAATATTTGACAAAGGCAGTTGAAATCTATTATGGCAATAACCTAATTTTTAAAAATCAATTCATGTCTTTTGGAATCAAATGCAGGACACTCAAATAACAGATGTGAGATGGTCTGGCTGGAGTTTTTGAAAATACTGGTATCTGTATCTATTTTAAATCATTCCAAATAATGTCCAAGTTTACTGTGTCCAGTCATAAATTGTGTTAATACAAAATTTGGTTCTACGTATTTGCACTTTATTCGGTCAAAAACAGTTGGGAAAAATAATGTTCTTGTGAAAGCACCATTAATACTGTTTAACCACTCAGCATTCCAATTTTGTAAGAGATCATTTTTTAACACTTCTTTAATGTATGATAGAGGACAGAAGGAATAAAAGTAATCCATATTTGAATTAGCAGCTGATTTGGCAAGAAAATCTGCACGTTCATTTCCTGCAGTTCCAGCATGTGCTTTAATCCAGCCTAGGCAAATATGTCCAAGATGTTGATTTAATTTTGTTCTTATGGAGGTTGCAATCGGGTGACGGTTGAATCTGTCATTGATAGTGGAAAGTGCTGCCTGGGAGTCACCACAGATACAAGAAGACTTGTTGGTGGTTATAATCCATTCCACAGCTTGAATAGATTAGAATAGATTTATTTAGCCTGGTGGAGTTAAGGCCATGTGGCCTTCTCTTCCACTCACCAGAACAAGCATATGTTACTATGAATACAAAAAAAAATACAATAATAGTCATATAAAACAGGACAAATATATGTAACACATGAATACAAAAAAATTACAATAATAGTCATATTAAACAGGACAAACATGTTACATATGAATACAAAAAAAATTTACAATAATAGTCATTGAACAATTAATTATCTGTCATATTGAATAATAATGAAATTAATGTCTAATAATAGAATGAAACTAAATACAATTAAAATTAAATTAATGACACAATGAATAAAAAAGGAATAACAGCTCGAATCTACTATGCATAAAAAGAAGAGAAAAAAAAATACAAAGAAAGTAATAAACTACAATGAATTAATCTACGCTTTTTATACAAGGCATTAGGTAATATATTAACAAATCCTAAGTCTATTTTATTAAATAATGCAAAAAGCATTATTAATTCTTAAAAAGTAGTATTAGTGAGTGTGTTTCTGTTAGTGATTTTATTTTCAATTTATTTCTGAAAGATGGTAAAGTTTGGCAGTCTCTGACATAGGGTGGAAGTGAATTCCATGTTCTAGCAAGAGAAACTGTAAAAGATTTCGAATAATAGGTAGTATGATGAGGAGGGATATAAGGACACTGTGCTCAAGGGATCGGGTATCTAAGTTATGTGTATCAGAGAGTTTAGTGAAGGGCGGTGTGATAAATAATAAGGTAAAGATGTGTGTAATATGTTATAGAGAAGGCATAGGGAATGGATGGTTCTACGATCTTGAAGACGAAGCCATGACAATTGTTCCAGGGATGGTGTAACGTGATCAAATCTACGTATACCACAAATAAAACGTATGCAAGAATTGTGAACACGTTGAAGTCTTTGGGTAAGAACAGTATTTAGGTCAGTAAAAAGAGTATCACAATAACCAAAATGGGGCATTGCAAGTGTTTCTACTAGCATTTTTCTTAGAGAAAACGGTAAACAATTTCTTATACGATTTAATGAGTGTATTATTGAGAAGATAGTTTTGCAAATGTTATTTATTTGTTTAGCTTGCAGTGAAGCTAAAAGCTCTGCTTGAAAAATCGTACATTTGGAAGCAAGCTTGTATCCTTGGTGAAAGATCTCAACTTCGTTATCATATACCACAAAAGCACATCCAACTAGATAGTTATGATCCTCCATTCCAGAGATACGAGAGCCATCGGCATAAATGGAATAATCATGATGACTTTTGCTGCAATCATTTAGCATAAGTGGCCTCCGATAAGTGCTAAGATGACCAGATGACAAGACATGTGCCTGTCTTTTGATTTCAGAGATGGGAATTTGGTTAAGATGTTCAAGACCTTTCTCAGTATTAGTTAGTCTGGCTCTGTATATGCAAGACAATATACAAAATATTCTACTTAAGAGTTAATGTAGAATGTATATAAGCATGGCTATGGCGCTCTACTCTCATCGCGGTGCGAATCCTAGTGATTACAGAGAGATATTGGTGATGGCCGATACCGGGAGTTTATTGTTTTGCCGAGGTTCTGCTGTTACCCGAATTTCACCTCGCCAACAATCTCCAATCTCCCTTCCCTCCTTTTACTTTATTCCATTTCCCACTCATTCATTTCATATCATAATTCACACCATCTCATGTCAGGAAGAATAGTTTTGTTGGCGCCCACAGGTGTCGGGGACCCACTAGGGTGGTGGCTCATGACTCCGAGTCTGAGAATAAAAAAGGGCAGAAGGTGCTAACGGGAGTGTTGGTAGTTTCTCCTCGCGGCGACAAACCTAACTCAAAAGTAGCGTTTTGGGTCATGAGAGAAGAATCTGGTGTGCCTGACCCAGGAGGCGACCTAAAACTAACATGACATCGTAGGTTAGTCTTGATTACATTCATCCATAAGATACTGGGATAGCGCAATAGATCTTTCATGTCGCGGTGCACAAGGCAGTCTGCCCGGCCAGACAGAATAAATAAATAATAATAACTATAAAATGAAAGGTGTATCTAAGATAAACGTCTTCTGATACAATAAAATATGTAATTTTTTTCTTTAATACATATATCAACACATACCACAATAGATGTCAACAATCAATCAAATGATTATAAATGTTGAACGAAAATTTAATTTAATTTATGGTAGAATTTTTCTGATTGCATTGAGATTTGCAAGTTAATTATTTAATATCGTTCATCATGAATGGCACTTGTATCACAGTAGGCTATATGCCAAGAATATATAAACCTGTATCAATATTTCAATGAAACTTCTTTATCGGTGGTCGTAATGCTTATTTTGGATAATATTTTTTAAATGACATATCTAATGTCATCTTAAATCTTTAACACTGTATCTCAATTAAGGGCCGAAAAAATATTTTTTCAGACTATTTGACTCATGCCCCAAATGGCAGTCAATGACCAAGCACGTTACAGATGTTTGATTTACAACCAATCGCAGTCGTGTTTCGCCTAGAATTTACCAACTAAACTTTATCATAATAAAGAAAGCACCTTCTTTTTAACATTCTGAATAGGTCATAGCATTATTTTGCAGTGACTGACCCACTAAGAAATACGGCTACCAGATTGTATATACAGTGCATGAATGTCAACACATACCGCATGCGGGAGTTAATTTAGAAACATTTGTAGCAATTGAATATACCACCAAAAAAGAAATCACTGTTTGCACTTTCCTAAATGTATTTTTTTCCAGAAAAATATAACTGCCATATTTACATCATAGGGCATCAGAAATGAATTAAAATACAGTTTGATGTGTTTCATTTTTTTCCGCACTAGAGTGCTTTCTTACAATATTGCGTTCATTTGGCAATATAGGCCTATAATATGATCTGGTTGCAGTGTTGAACAAAATAAGCAAATGAAGCGTACCAATCGTTTCTCATCTGTTTTCAAACATCGCCATTTACATTAAATAATCTATATTTAAATAATGATTTGTGAGTAAACAGCTTGATTTTATTCGTTAAATACTCCTAACAAATGCCACTCTTGATTTCCAAATTCTCTAGATAAATTCACTCCTCACTTCGTGAGTCGTGAATTTATCGATAATTTGGAGTTCACTCGTGGCATTACTTATGAAGACTTCTTCTTCAGACTTGAGATTTTTGTTCAACGCCTGACAATAATAATATAATTCAACTAATTTTCTCACTGAAATTATATGATGAATGAAATATATTCTATTATGCTGAAGGATGTCCACCGCTGTGGTCTCGAGGTAGCGTGCTACCTTGTCACGCAGCGGGCCCGGTACGATTCCCGGTCGGGACAGGCTCCTGGGTGAGGTTTTTTCTGGATTTTTCCTCACCTGTAAGACAAATGTCAGGAAAACTTTAAGGCCCAAACGGTCCCCGAATATAATCCGGGCATCATCATCATCCTTATCATCATCATCATCATCATCCTTCACCCGTGTGGAAAGCAACGGGAAGCTACCACATCTAGAATTGCCTAGTAAAGCTGCAAGCGTAGCATGAAAATGCTATGATTACAGTGAAGAATCTGCCCTCGGGTAGAATTACTATGGATGGATGGATGGATGTTGAAGGATGTCGCGAAACGTTAAGGTGAAACTAGTCCCCGAACAGTAATTGGGCATGATAATACCCACATCATATTCGCCTTGTTTTGTATGAATGATGTGTGTTGTTCTAAATTACCGTGCTGTCTCGGAGATTAGCTTGGCATTAATTTGGTCCCGATCGAAGCCAGCCGTGCGGTCTAATAGCAAGTAGGCCTATATGATCAAGAGTCTATAATGCCCTCTCGTGTGTCTCTGTAAGGCCCGGGAGACAACACGTCCAAGTAGGCCTACTTCAAACGAGATACGTTAAATCAAGAATAATAAAAAGAAAAAGAAGAAAGAAAATATAAGCTGAGGGAAAACGTTAATCTGGAACATTAAAAACTATTAAATTGAATAAAGTAACTTACTTTATATAAGGATACAACACTACGTTTCTACTATTTTAATTTTATAGTATCATTTCTTCCGTTTGTTTTCTTCCAATCAACAAATTTTATTTGGAAAACAATTCAATATTCCATATGGTACTTTATATTTTCTTCGTTCCATGTATCGACACAATAGGATCGTGCTTGACGCTTGAACATTGTGTTGCCATACGATATATTTATTAAACTCAATGGAATTATAATATTATGATATTGTGAAAAGAAAAATTAATGTGTGAACCAGGAATCGAACCATGGAACTCTAGTTCTCCAGACTAGTTGCCCCACTACACCAATGGAATTATATATTAAATTTAAAAACTGACAGAAGTGTACACTCAGATGTAGTAAAAGTTACTCAGAATGTAAACACAAGTTAGTGAATAGTACATCGGTAAAACTGCTGTTTATATTTATGCTTTCTACTAGCTCTGTACTAAGTACTCCCCTATCTAATTTTCTGCCCTCTATTTAAATTTGAGTTTTTGAAAAAACGAGACAAGTCATGACAGTTATTACATGAACGTAAATTAATATATAATTTGAGTATTCACTGTATGTCATTCGTGTGTACTTGTGTTACTTCATTCAAAGTTGTGTTGAACCAATTAAATGGACTAATGATTTACTACTCTTCAACGTACATATTTTCCATTTTTTTTAGTTTATAAGTCTACACTGATAATTTTACATGTATCTGACTGTACACACACAAATATATGCCATGCGAATTGTAGGTATACTTCAATATATATTTGATACATAGAGTCCGAAAAAATAGACAGTTCAACTAGAAGTGGCTCCAATAGGTCGCTGTATATCTATGCAACTATTACCATATATTTAATTTAGTTTTCACGAGATTATTCTCAAGTGGTAAAATACACACTCCAATGCAATTGAGGGATTCAGTTATTTTCAGTAATGAATTATATACGGGTATACTTACTTACTTACTTACTCACTGGCACTATCGAACCCGTAGGTACATGGCCGCACGGACATAAGCTCTCCATACATTCCTATCATGAGCTAATGCTTTCCAATCATTCCCTGTATAATCTACTTCCTTCAAAAATCATAGTTAATGTTGTTCTCCCACCTCATTACGGGTATATTTCTTGAAAATTGAAATATATATTTTGATAACATTTGATCATGCTTGATAAATGTTAACTTATTTATTTTTCATAAAGTCTTAAATATAATTTTATAAATTAGTTCTTCTAACTAATTAGAATGAAAGGTTCTGAATCTAAATATTATTTCAGTTTTTTTTCTTAAAAGTCGACCTTTCGTTCGTTCTGCACGTCTTATTGGAAAATTATCTGAAAAAATTATTTTTTAGATGGAAGATGGAGGAATTGTCACGCATTTGTCGATTTATCACATTCGCTGTGAACTCTTACTGCTCCGGGCAAAGTCATTTTTTCACACAAGGACTTGTACCAGTTTCCGATGGTCAATATTTTCAGGAAAGGTATTGTAAAACCCTACATTTACTTGTAATTTTTTTCCATATTCTTAAAGGATTATTAAAGGTCATAAGATACAGGTATTCTAAGGTAACTTAAAGTTTTGGTTTTAGGCTATAAAAGTTACATCAATTGTTATTTCCTTGTATTAGTCCTTCACTTTTAAAATCAATGCCAAATTGAAAATATTAATGTACACGTTTGTTCACAATATTCTGTGCCTTCAAATATATAGAGTGAGCGTCAGAATGATAGTACACTTAAGGGAAGAGGATATACAGGAATGTTTATGTTTTTTAACAGTTATGATTTTGAAAATGTATGGGCCTATATATGTTCATCAGCAATAAAGATTCCTGTATTTGGAATTGCAAAAATTGTAGGGTGTCCAATTGTGGGGGGCAATTAGTTATCGCAAGCATAGTTTTAGATAATTGGAGCTGTCACTTTTATTGGTACTGCCTTAATTTGTCACTAAAATATTGGAAATATATTATCGTATTCCCCTAAGAAGGAAATTTCAATATTTTTCATATTATTGCTAGAAATTATTGCTAGAACTCATTTTTTCGTGGTGTCAAATTATATGTACAATCATTTGCTTCTTGCAGTACTTTACAAATTTAATGTAGAATGTGTTGTAAACATTTGGTTAAGATACTCCTAATAATTCTAGAGATATACAAGTATTGTTAAGTACATGCGTATCAAAATATAGTTCTGAAAACACTTCGATTTAATTTTTCACAGTTATTTTTACCTCGTTTTGGTTTAGAATCCTCCAGCTTGGTAAGCGGGACCCTCCTGCTTCTTTCTGCCCTCCTCCTGTTTCCATCTAGCTAGCTTCACAGATTTTCTATATTTCTTGAACATTTCAGACTTCTAGGAGGCGCGCTGATACTTTGCCTTTGAGATCTTGCATGTATGATATTCTGGATGTGTGTTTCCCCGGTGTAAAGTCCTAATGTGGAATGAATTTGTACTTTGCTTTGCTTCTTCCTAAATTGTATTCAACTACAGCCCTTGCCACTGCAATATGTACTTTTGTTTTAGTACCATAGGTGCTTTTGGGACATTTTCCCCAAATTCTACTATGTAGAGACTCATTTGCATTTTGTGTGCGACCAGCTGAACATCTTTCTAGAAGGCTATCTGAAGCTAGCATCTGGAATAGTGGGATCATTTTACACACAACCTTTTCAGAGAGTGGAGTATGCTGATGTGTCATATGGGACCCAGGAATTTCATTTTCGGCCTTAGTCATAGCCTTCATGTTTATGCTTGAACAAAATAAATGTAAAGAAGCATTTGCTATGCGTTTGTTTATATCATATGTTAGTGAACCCTCAGATGTTGTACTTGTAAAATTACATGTGGTGTAGTCACAAGAAGTGCAGGACAGTTTCAGATTATGAGCAAGATCATATGAGTCACTTTCATTGTTTGAGAGTAACATGCAGTACAAGCACACTGAAGATATGTTATGTCAACTATAATGTTGTCGGGGCATACACACATCGAGTAAATGGATCATCGGAAGATTCTATATTTTGTATTCTTTTATTATCTATTTTAGGCCTATTTACTTCTGTACTTGAAGGTTCCTTTTCATTCTTTGAAATTAGCTGCGTTTATGCTATAGATATGAAATATATATATTTCTTACTCTCATTTTTTCCATATGCTCTTTCATCATTATTTCCTTTACTTACTCTACCCATACTACACAATATATCAATTTTATAATCACAGAAATAGTTACTTTCACAATAAAACAGTAAAAAAGTTTCGTAAAACACAATCCGCAGTTTGTTTACAAACATAAAACATGTGAGAGTATATGATATATTATATTTAACATATTGCAAACAAAATAAACACGTTTTATACAAAATTACGTTAATAACATAATTTTCTGAACATTGTTATAAATCTTTACATTATGAAAAACAAATTAAAGACTTAAGATATATCGTTTAGTTAAAATGTTAATGAACTTCATACAAAAAAAGAGCATAATATATGGTAGGATATATACTGTTCTGTCCGGTACAAGGAACGCAATAATGCTACAATAAAAATAGAAGGGATTTGGCATCATATTTCCATTAAAACTGTATTCAATTCCTGGTTGGAGGATATAAACCTTTCTAGAGTTTTAGTTTAACATAATCCCAAACGAGCTCTGTTCATTCGATTCATTCATTCATTCTCATTTTTCATCGCTGGCAACTAGAGAACCTCGTCGAAAGAAGCACTACGTAGAAATGCAAGACCGGGATGGATTCGTCCACCCGCCGGCACGTCGCACTGCTAGAAATAACCAACACTACTATAAACAACGAACACCAATAGAAACAAGAAATCTGGTTGAACATTTGTATGAAGAAAAGGCAGAAACTCCACCTCCCATAGTGGTATATTCCAAAGACATCACGCCACTAAAATTGGGAAAGCATCACTGCAGGTAACAAGAATGAAGTACACATGAAGTACAACCAGGGCGTACTCACCATTAGGACCTCAACAAAGGCGGCCTATCGGCGAGCTTACAAAGAGCTCAAGAAATCTGAGACTCAGTTTTATACCCACGGCTATGGCAGGCCTCCTATCATCAAACTAGTTGTGAAGGGACTTCCTAAGTCCATCACAACACAGGAAGTATGCGATGAAATAGCGAGTAGGGACCTGCCCGTCAAAGAATTAAGAAGCATTGAAAAACAAGTCTTCATAGATGGAGTAAAGAAGAAGATAGAGCTTCCTATTTACATCCTAACTCTCAAACAAAACACCAGACATCAAGGAAAAAATTGAAGATCTAAAAGAGCTATTCAACATCCGAATCAGATTGGAACCTTACAGGAAACCCACAGGAGGCACCCAGTGCTTCAAATGTCAAGGCTTTGGACATATTGCAGAATTCTGCTTTCGAGACACAAAATGCGTCAGATGTTCCGGAAACCACAGAGTCTCCGACTGCACCCAGACGGAAGTCAAGTGCTCCAACTGCAACGCAGACCATGCAGCAAGTCATCGAAAATGTCCATCATTTCAGAAGTATCTGAAAATGAGACAAATGCAAGGAACAAGCAAACCATCTACCACGAGAAAGCCTGAAATCACTTCAAAAACCACTCCAAGAACACCTCAGAAGACCGAAGAAAACTTCCCTCCATTACCTTCTCAGAACCCACCGGAGAATATACTCCAATCCCTCCTTATACTCCTCACCACCATCCTTCAAAACCCTCAAGTCCTTCAAACCACACTATCCTTCGTGAATACTCAAGTCTCATCTAGAACTTAGACTGCAAGATCCAGACACTACAAGAAAAAGCCGTTTTTTAAGACCGACAAGCTCACCTGAATGAAGACAACTGTTTAGAGGAGCACTCTACACAGCATAACACATAATTCCGACACCACCTTCTCTACAAGCACATAAAGATATCGGGTCAAGACCTTCGTAAGGTCGGTACCAAATCCACACTTCAAATAATTGCTCTAGGGTTAGATTGTCAAGAAACCGAGGTGGGTTTTTTACATATTGTGGTGTAATTAAAGAAAGCAAAGTCTGTATATTTGTTGTTACATGAACACAAAATAAATTTTCAAATTTTCGGTGATTTAACGGAGTTTGGATTTTAGAATGTTCTTCATAGCATTAATTTTACTATTAATAAAATGCAGATTCCTACCACCAGCTGCACTCATACTCCCCCATACCTTTATACGTTACACCATCCCTGGAACAATTGTCATGGCTTCGTCTTCAAGATCGTAGAACCATCCATTCCCTATGCCTTCTCTATAACATATTACACACATATTTACCTTATTATTTATCACACCGCTTCACTAAACTCTCTGATACACATAACTTAGATACCCGATCCCTTGAGCACAGTGTCCTTTATATCCCTCCTCATCATACTACCTATTATTCGAAATCTTTTACAGTTTCTCTTACTAGAACATGGAATTCACTTCCACCCTATGTCAGAGACTGCCAAACTTTACCATCTTTCAGAAATAAATTGAAAAAAAAATCACTAACAGAAACAACTCACTAATACTACTTTTTAAGAATTAATAATGCGTTTTTGCATTATTTAATAAAAATAGACTTAGGATTTGTTAATATATTTACCTAATGCCTTGTATAAAAAGCGTAGATTAATTCATGGTAGTTTATTACTTTCTTTGTATTTTTTTTCTCTTCTTTTTATGCATAGTAGATTCGAGCTGTTATTCCTTTTTTATTTATTGTGTCATTAATTTAATTTTAATTGTATTTAGTTTCATTCTATTATTAGACATTAATTTCATTATTATTCAATATGACAGATAATTAATTGTTCAATGACTATTATTGTAACTTTTTTTGTATTCATATGTAACATGTTTTTCCTGTTTAATATGACTATTATTGTAATTTTTTTGTATTCATGTGTAACATATGTTTGTCCTGTTTTATATGACTATTATTGTATTTTTTTTTGTATTCATATGTAACATATGCTTGTTCTGGTGAGTGGAAGAGAAGGCCACATGGCCTTAACTCCACCAGGCTAAATAAATCTATTCTATTCTAATCTATTCTATACTTCCCTGTAGGAAGAAGATCCTAGAAAAAAAGTTTTTCGTTCTCCTTTCTTTACACTGAAACTTTTATATCTGACTGAGTGTCTTAAAATTGCTGTCATCTATAGCAAAACTTCGTTCCAGAATACACAACTGAAATCTCGATGTGATTTAGCAAATGCTAATATTTTCATTCTGTCCTTTTCATTTAAGTAGTATTTTTGCAGGCTGTTGCTGTTCTCACAGTAATAACACGAACGTCCATTTTTTTACGGCCAGAAATTATCTTAGCCGCAGTTTATTCTGCAGTCGGGCAATTTAGGACTACTTTCGAGGGATCTTCAACTGCAATATCTATCAACAACAACAACAACAACAATAATAATAACAATACTACTAATAATAATAATCATAATATAATTGAATTCATGATCGAGTCCTACTGAAAATGTTATAGACTTTTACACCGATTATGCAACCTTGCTATGAGTTTTCTTACACCTCCTGTTGTTTCTGATCTCCGATGTCTCGAATTTACTGCAGAAAATACTAAGGTAGGGGTATACGTTTGATCATTATTGAATCAATAGCGAGACGAAATAATAGTATCTCGTGTACGTCTGAAATAAACAGAGTTTAAAACATTTCACTGCTCTGAAATATGGGTGCTTCATTTCATAGTTAATTTAATTAAAATCAAAATCATGTAATATTATTTTAATAAATTCTACTTATTTTGTAATAATTTAATAATATTAAGATAACAATTAATATTATGATATTTTACGTTCATGAACAAAACAACATGTTTATTTATTTTTTTAATTTCGATTATTTTCTTCCAATATAATATGTGTCTACGATCACTTTTATGAATCACTGTATTTTTCTGAAAGGTTACGATTTGTTAGCGTAAACAAAACTGCAACTTTGCAGCTCTAAGCTGCACAGGATATAATTTAAGCTCGTAATTATGATATTTTAACTTGAAATTTGAAAGAAACAACTTGCGTTTTGTCAAATAATGTATAATAGAAGCGACGAAATGATGGCATCATTTTTTATATTTTAATTATCCTTCACTTGCGGCCATATGAAGAGAGCTTGAGTAATTGAAATTAAACATTAGGGAGATGGAATTGAATTCGAAAGAAGTTATTTGAAAGCTTGAGAGTGCTATATATATATATATATATATATATATATATATTACATAAACTGAATAATGTCCCTCCTGCATCTATGATCCTCAACAGATATGAATCAGTTATTTATCGTCTGGAACACGGTTCCCTACATAAAAGTACTTTTCTGAAGTTCTCCTAAACAAAAATGTATTTATGTTTTTGCTGTTACAGAGAAGTTTGGAAAACTATTTTTATATACGGAACCCGGTTCCAGACGAAAAATAAGTCATTAGTTTAGGAGTATAGATTGCAGAAATAACATTATCCTGTTTTAAAACCTAACAAATAGAGAAACACTATTAATTACTAAAATATTGATACAAATTATATTTACTTGTTTGTTCAATAAATTTCATAGAGAAAGATTATGTTCAAAAAGTCGTTTCTAAATTGATTAGTCTCGGAGGAGACACCGGTTTGAGGTAATCTCTCATTCAGGGAGGCCTTCAATGCCCTTGTGTGATCAGAAGAGTAATCCCCTCTCTCCCGACAGGTCGTGTAAAATCCGGGCGGCCTAGGGTAGGGCGTATATGTGTATTTACCATATAAGGAGAGAGATTAATCTACGATGGCGAAAAGAGTATAATAATTATTATATTTTAATAAACAAGATGCTATTTACAAATGAAGTGACATTTAACTGAAGTAACCCAGCTTGGCTAACCACCCGCAATAATTTAAAGTCAGTATGTCGTGATACAATTAAGAAATCCGAAGTGACATGCCTTAATTGCGATTTATTTTCTACATGTCCTTAAAATTCGGCTGGTTTTTTTAATTGCATGAAAAACTTCTCATAATTGAAGGAATACGTGTGATTTACTGGTCTACTTTTAATATGTAGCTTAACAGCAACTTATGACGTCAAAAACTTTATACTTTATTAAAATGTTGTTTCATAAGTAAAAAGTAATGTCCTTACGATAACGAAGGCTAAATAAATACCAGGGCACGTTCTAATATCAAGGCCCTTGTGATCTCTACAATAATTGTATCGCATATGTACATATTCATGTTTCCGTAGAACCGAAAAGTTCTGTATTCGAGGACGAGTGCGTAAAAATGACATCATATTTATACAGTGTATCGGTAATATTCAAGTCTGAACGAAATAAATATGACTGGATGTCAAATACCTGAAGAGGCCAGAAACATGCGTTCAAGAATGAATTAACAGCATCTTTGTTAACTTCTTGTGCACACAGCCTAATCTCGTTTCTAAAGTGTGTAGTTAGTATCTACAACGTTTAACACTATTTAAAATATTTAAAAAAAAACTTCATTTTAAAACCATTCGTCACGCAGGGGATGCGTAATCTAAGGTTAATCCTCACTAGGCCGAATTTGTATTCCATTTTGGTTCTTTACAGATATACTTTTTTTCTTGTCAACTGATTCGTTTGTGTCCAGATTCCTGAGATGCAATAGAAATTGCAGCCGCTACAGCAATTTAAAATATTTGAGATCGAGGTAAACATCTACTCCTAATGGCCTGATTTAGTTGTTTTAAGAAATATGTCTTACTTTTATAATTGAATTGTAGGCCTATATACCTAGTTTTCATAAGCTTCAACATCTTTGATCTACCTACATTTAGATATGTACATATGTACACGTGATCCCTTGCTGGAGTTATTAAACAAAGTATTTTAGTTACACTTATTTCCCTACAGATGCCACCACAAGTTGTTCGTTTTTCGTCTCAAAACGATTTTTGGTAGCAAGTTATGTACTATTTGAATAAGAAAGTTCGATTAAATTTATTTCAGAGGCTCTAATTTAGCCTTCCAGTTCTTTTATGAGCATGACGTGCCTCAGACTTGGAGCCAAAGTCTTAAAGTCCCTCCCTGTGAACTTTTACCTTCAATTTTACGTATTTATATGTAGGTGTTGGCTATTGTTTTGTGTTTATATTTCATGGGTAATTTAATTCAATAGTAATTTTACATTAAATATGAAAAGATGATAATAGACGAAATTGAACGAGGTAATGCAGCTCTCATTTGCCTGGACAACTGACGAAAACTGCAAAAAAGAAAAGAAAAACTTAGTCCGATTGGTCAATCACGGGACTTTAACTTGGAGGCCCTTACACGAGTGTCAAATGTTACCATATCTACTAACTTGTTCGTTTCAGAGCGTTGGTCTGTCTTTTCTTAGAATGTTTATTTAATTGTAGCAAAATGTGCAAAGAATATGACTGAATGTATGTCAATATCTCGAGATTATGCAGGAGATATTAAAACCGAGGTAATTAACTGAAATCACTGATTTTCCCTATACACTGTTTAATTATTCTCGGATGTCTGTAATCAAATAATGTTTTAGGTAACGTCACTGAGAATCCGTGACGTGTGCTCCCACCAATAAATTTTTATGTTTTGAGTGCTGGCTGTATTCGGATTTGTCTTGATATTAAAATATATATTATGTATCAGATTATTAATAACAATTTCAGATCTTCGATAATTTTTCTTCAAAAGACATTATTTTAGTTTTGATTTTAGAAATATTCAGATTATAAACGTTTGCCATTTGATGTAAACGTTTACCGCTTTTTGGTAAATTGTCTTCTGAATTAGCTGAAATGATCTGTCATCTGCATAAGAAAGACGCATGCGCGCATCCATGCACACTCACAGAAACACAAACTCACAAATACGTGAAACATGTGTAGCTGCAAGTAAATGAATAAATATATATGTCTGTGTGCGTTTTTGAAAAAAAAAAAAAGGGAACTGAATGAGTATTATAGGTATAAATATCTTAACATAATGAAACGTAGGAAAATAGGTATGAGATATGGATGCAACACAACACTCAACTTACAGGAATATCCTAAAAACGAAGCAAAACAAAAAATCCACACGATTCTTAAACTTCGAAAACAAACCAATATTACTCATCCTAACGATAATATTTTTCCGTCTTTTTAGAATATGTTTATAGGTATTAATATTAGTTGAAGTATTCAAAGGAGAAAATGGCGTGACGTTTACATATATATTGTGGAAATATGAACAAACATAGTGGCAAAGTTGCCGAAGGCAAAAAATGTAAGCCAAACCAAAGTTAACCAGGAAGTATTAATAACTTGAATTCAGTTTTAAAATTCACAGACTATCATTTGCGCTAGAAAAGAAAACGTGTTAGTGGAAAGACTACTTTTGCAACATTAGTAACCATACGTAAAACAAATTTATCCAGATTTAATTTTGTTCAAGTTTTATGAAGCATTACAGAATTTTAATACAAAAATATCATAAAGTTCTATAAAAGGAAATGTGAAACTAATTTTTAACATGTTAATGTGTGAATCCTAATAAAATAATATGAATTGTAAACAAATTCAATTAAATGTGGCGACTTGGTTAAGCTGCAGCATTTTCAACAAAAAACATATATATAACTGCAAATTAAACAACTAATTAAGTAGAATTTATTGTATTTGGGAAGTCCCCGTTGAGAACCCGGTGACGAATAATTGACTGCTGTTTTTCCCTGATATTTAAGTCATCAGGGGGCATCGGATTTGAAATTTGATTATTCTTTCATTCAAAGGTAACTCTTGGAAATGTCATTTTTAAAGGAATATGCAGTCTATACGGTAAGACATCGTCTTTGCTGAAAGGAAAAACAGGATTCGCGAACTGCTCACAAACTACTGTAAACAACTATGCATGTTGCAACAGTTTATCATAATTCGAAAAATTATTTTCAATTCATTTAACTCAGTTTAACCTCTCAGCTTATGGATACGTTTTGCACGAACGACGCCATCTTAGCTCTTCAGTGGCAACGACAAGTCGGGAGAGGGATTTTTAACTATTGGAAAGACATACATTTTTGATGACAAATTAGTGATCAGCTCAATGTCAAGGCCTACTCCGAGACAACACAATATTAAGACTAAATATATATTTCACACACATTGTTACTAAACGTGGCGAAAATGATAATGAAGATTATGGTGTCGATGCTATTCTTTTTGCAGACGATTTAGCTCTTCTGGCACTTTCCGAAAATGATTTGCAACGATCAATTTATAATTTACAAAAAATAGGTGCCAAATTTAATATGGAAATATCAATTAACAAAACTAAAATTATGGCATTTCATGGGAAGGACCCCATACAAAGTAAAATCTGTCTCCAGAATAAAATTTTAGAGAGATCTAATCAATTTAAATATCTTGGATATTATCTCTCTATCTGGGATGTAAAGGATATCCCTGAAAAAGTTACTAGTTATAATAAAATTTGGGAATTATTAATCAAGTTATGAAACCATCCCTTGTACAAAAAAACACCAGATTACGTTTATATAACACTTTGGCTAGACCAGTGTTGACCTATGGTAGTGAAGCATGGACACTAAGAAAACAACATGAAAGCAGAATAACGGCTTGTGAAATGAGATTCATGCGCAGAACAGCGGGTTACACCAGATGGGATCGGAAAAGGAACACCGATATCTTAAAAGAATTGAAGACTACGCCTCCCTCAGGGGTCCTCATCTAGGGGATATGTGGATGGCGACCACAAGGTGCCCAAGCTTAGCAAAACATTTCTTCCACTTACTTGTGTTTTGCACTCTTTTAACTTTACTATCTAACCTCTCTTGGTTAACTCTTGTTTTTTTCGACCCCGACGCTATTAGGGCATCCGAGGGCTAGGGAGTCTTTCCTTTCTTCCATTTCTTCTTTCCTTTATTTTCTTTTCTTCTCCAGAAAAGCCTGACCAGAGGCTATAAGATGGCAGCCCCATCACTGGTCTTGCCTTCCTTTGGCCGGCAACCAATCGAAGGGACTATTATTATGCTTTCAAGTCTTATACGAGAATTTCGCGGAAGGATCAAACTAATGACGACCAAAGCATGAAAAAGGACAACTCTTGGAAGAAAAAAAAAGTATTTTGCTTTTTAGCACATGGAATGTACAAGGGATTAACTATAAAGATGATCAATTAGATGATATATTGAGCAAAAAGGGGATTTCATTAGCTGTAATATCAGAAACAAAAAAGAAATTACAAGGCACCAAAGAAACTCAAAATTACATTCAGTTTTATAGTGGTGTAAAAAAACATTCATGCACAAGCAGGAGTAGCCGTTATGATTCACAAACGATTTAGAAATTCAATACATAGCTATACTTTTTGGAATGAAAGAATAATTCAAATCCGAATAAATTTATCTCTAGGATACTTAACAGTGATAGGTATATATGCACCTGTAGAAGGAGATGAAGAAGAAAGTGAAAAATTGTATCATGACTTCCAGAAAGTTATCTGCACAATTAATAATAATGATATGATTATAATTTTAGGTGATTTAAATGCCAGAATTGGTAATACTAAATTTGATACATATATAGGACCATATGGAGAGCAAAACCTGTAATAGAAATGGCTTACGGTTAATTGATTTTGTCATGTTTAATCAATTCACAATAATGAACTCAGTATTACCATAAGGATAGTCACAAATATACATGGGAAGCCAGGGGTCTTAAATCAATAATTGACTATGCTATATGTAATAAAAAATTAGCATCTAAAGTTCTTGATACAAGAGTTTACAGAGGACCTGAAATCGAATCAGACCAATACTTACTTGTTTGTCCAATTTGTATGCCACCGAGATGGGAAAATATAAATAAAATTAATAATGTAAAATTTGAAAAAGTGGACTATACTTATAAAGTAAGTCTTTTCCGAGATCACACAATTACCTGGCTATACAAATGCAGATTAGATCGTCTAGTTCAAGAAACACCGGTTGGTGAAAATATTGAAGAAGAATGGCTTGCTCTACAAAGTATTTTGACACAAGCAGCAAATGAAAGCCTGGGTATCAAAACCAAATGGAATCGAAAAAAAGGACTACGGATATGGGATGAAAACATAAAAAAAGTAATTGATGATAAACGTGAAGCATACAAAAAATTTCTGTCTACAAAAAAAAGATGAAGATAAAGTAGAGTATCATAGGAAGAGAGCCACAGCTAAAATTGAAGTTCGCAAAAACATAGACAAAGCTGGAAACAATTTGTCTCATTTTTGGAAAATGATATCACTAGGCCTCAACCAAAAATATATAAAGTTTAAAAAAATTTAAATAATGATTCAAGAGAAAATGCACATTTAAATTGTATATCTAAAGAATCTTGGCTTACCTACTTTCATCATTTATGGACACAAAAGGATGATTTATTACAAATACCAATCTCTAATAACACTGCTTTGGAACAAATTTCTATAGATGAATTCACTGATGTTGTTAAATCATTAAAAAGTAACAAAGCTCCCGGAGAAGACTACATTAATCAAGAATTATTTAACTTTTCAACTAAACATTTTTTAGACAGATTTCTTATTCTCCTTAATATGATATTGGAAGGACAAGAACCACCACGAAGCTGGAACAAATCCATTGTAATACCAATCTTCAAAAAAGGAAGTCGCCAAATCAAATATAACTATGGTGGAATTAGCTTGTTGAACTCTGGATATAAAATTTATGCTAATATAGTTAAGAATAAATTGAGGAAAATTTATGAAAATATAATTGGAGAAGAGCAGATTGGATTCAGAAAGGGTAGATCTTGTACAGATGGATTCTTTACTCTAAAACTACTATTACAAAAACACAAGGAATTTCAATATAGAAACTCATATCGCCTTCGTTGACTTCATAAAGGCTTTTGACAAAGTAGACAGAAATATATTACTACAAATTTTAGCTGATGATAACGTTCCACAACAATATATTACTAATATCTTCAACATCTATAAAGATAATGAAATCTCTGTTAAACAAGATGGCAAATTATCTTCTTGGGAAAAGATCAACACTGGAGTAAGACAGGGATGTGGACTTTCACCGGTGCTTTTCATTATATACATGAATAAATTAATAAATGAATGGAGGAAAACACAACGAGCATATATACCCATCAATAGGAACCTCAAACTCGATGCTATTCTTTTTGCAGACGATTTAGCTCTTCTGGCACTTTCCGAAAATGATTTGCAACGATCAATTTATAATTTACAAAAAATAGGTGCCAAATTTAATATGGAAATATCAATTAACAAAACTAAAATTATGGCATTTCATGGGAAGGACCCCATACAAAGTAAAATCTGTCTCCAGAATAAAATTTTAGAGAGATCTAATCAATTTAAATATCTTGGATATTATCTCTCTATCTGGGATGAAAAGGATATCCCTGAAAAAGTTACTAGTTATAATAAAAGTTTAGGAATTATTAATCAAGTTATGAAACCATCCCTTGTACAAAAAAACACCAGATTACGTTTATATAACACTTTGGCTAGACCAGTGTTGACCTATGGTAGTGAAGCATGGACACTAAGAAAACAACATGAAAGCAGAATAACGGCTTGTGAAATGAGATTCATGCGCAGAACAGCGGGTTACACCAGATGGGATCGGAAAAGGAACACCGATATCTTAAAAGAATTGAAGACTACGCCAATTTTGGAATATATTAAACAGTACCAACTAAATTGGAAACACCATCTTGAAAGAATGAGTTCAAATCGGATCCCCAAAGCTGTTTATAATTATATACCAAGAGGACGAAGATCACTGGGCCGTCCTATGAAACGCTGGAGGGAAAATTTTCTATAGGATCGTAACAGGCCTTGGCCTAATACTTGGAAGGAAGAAGAAGAAGAAGATTATGGTGACCAGCTAATGTTCGGGGACAATTTGGATCATAAAGTTTCCTGACATTTGTCTTAAAAGTGATGAAAACCCCGAAGAAGCCTGAAAAATGCATCTTAGATTAATATAAAAGTATGAATTTTAAGTACCACCTGCTGAAAGATACCTCGCACTATAAGTCTAAAATAATTATTACACCTACTTACACCTGTTAACACAAAAATATATAATCAATCTCAACATGCACAGTACGCTTATTGAATCGATTCTGGTGTCTAGTGGATACAATGCTAACTATAATTCCGAGATTTTTAGGTACAAATCCGAGGGATTTGATGGATTTTTTCAACTGATAGACATTGCATACCGAAACGTAACTTGATATTTGTGACATATCAAATCCGTGGCCAAAAATTATCTGCCGTTTTTAACTCTAAGGCGCAGTAATCGAAGCCAGATACCAGCAATGTGAACCCACTGTACGGAGCAGATGTATATCCCTGCATGAGGTAAGAGCTGAGTGAAGTGAGTTTGGACGCGGCGCTGACGGCAGGGTGTGATAGGTTTCCAGTCTGTCAATATAGGAGATGTACTACTTCCCTATAATTTAAATAAGTGATTTGGCGCCTGGATTTTAGTGTCTTGCAGTTAAAAACAGCAGAATTTTCGCACACGGACTTTGTGCAGTTTAACGCTTATCTGAAAGAAGTTTTAAGGCAGGTTTCGAGTACAATGGTTGACAGTTCCCTTGTCTGTACTAGTTTGAACACAATTTAAAAAAATATATCTCCGGACTCCGGTATCAAATACAGTGCATTGGCATGTGACCTTGAAAATGATACCTGGTTTAAATACATTACAATTGTCTGTTATTAACAATTCATTATATCAGGTCATGATACCTAGATATAATCAACACAAGTGACTTTTTAATTCTTCATTTCAGAAGTTTCATATTTGGTCCTATTGCAGCAATATATTTGGATGTATACTAATAGGCTGAAGACATATGTTGTGCGCACCCAATTACATTATGCAAACGCAAAATTAATGTGACATTTATTTGCTGAATGGTGCAGGAGAAAACCTGGTGGCGCCGTGGAAGCTAGCAACATATTTAATTACCACTTAAATGTAATAAATAATTATAAAATAATATATTAAAAATATCTAGTCACGGAATTAAATTACCTTTAACTCATTTTACTCATAAATATTGGAAAAAAAGTGGGACTGTTTCCTGTCATGACCAACAGTTATTCTCAACACTTTCAAAATTCACAGTTATTCACAGTTTAAAATAACACAGTTATTCTATAAACCAGCTATATCCTCAGTACTAACCAGTGATAACCACATTAATAACACACGGCTCGATAACACAGCTTCTTCGTCGATAATAACTGATTTGTGTCCGAATTTAACCGCGTAAAACACAAAGAGATGTACACATTTAGCCACGTAAAAAAATCGTTTCATGGGATTCAGCCTAGGTTAGAGTAATGGAATTAGGGGTGCGCCGAATTAGGTTGGTTAGCCTTTAGGTTCGTCACATTTTAAAAGTGTTTAAATACGTAAAAAAGTTACATCTTCTATTGAAATTCAAAATGGCCGTCGGTTACAAAGTAATATATATTTCCACTCGTAAACTTCGCATTGCATTAACATACTTTCACGATGGTAATTTTCCTTGGATAAATGTTACAAATATTACTTAATAATGGGATACATTATATTAAAATTGTCTTAAGTTTTTTAAGTAAATACTTTGTTATGTCCAATTCCACCAACCTGGTAAGTCACTTTTCCTTGAAACCGAGGAAAAAACAATACTAATTATACTAAATATTCACTATTTTTTTAATTATATAAAACTTTCCTCATTAGAGGATTGCCTCAAGGACAAAGTGATACAGACTATTAATTTTCGAAATTTATTAAATACATTTTGTAAATGGTAACTGTACACCAAACTTTGATCTTAAATACACCCGTCACTGAACTACTCGTATTAATTTTACAGTTTCAAACTTCTAAAATTTAGTCTGTTGTGTTTAATAACATGATTTCTATTATCTTTTGTATTTACTGTTGTACTAATTCTAGTGTGCAGTGATTTCTACATTGTAATCAGTTGAGTGCAACTCGGGTGGCATTGTCTCTTTGTTCATTGTAAAATGTTATTCATAAGTCATTAACATCGTAAGTTCGTATATGATGGTCTAAGTTCGATTTTGACGTCTTGTTTGCCACAAGGACATTTGTTTATGAGTTCGTTCATGTATGTGGAGAATTCGTATGAAGTCATAGTGCATTTTGATGTGTGCCGATTCTATTAATTGACGATGGTAAATTTGTTGTTTTGGGATGAAATGCGTCAGTTTATGAGAGTTTCTGGGATCAAGAGATGCTCTTGTGTGAGAATGTGGGCTTCAAGTAAATATCTTTATAAACAATTAACAAAGTTTGCCACTGAAACCAAACAAGTGCTAATTGGTGAACTTAATTATGTAGTTACTCACTGAACTCTTGTAATTATTGATTAAGCGTCACATGTTTAATTACTGATCCCTTGAAATAATATTACCAGCGCCAATATACACATATACAGTCCATTATGGTTTTCATTCCATCAACCAGATGCCTAGATTTTCTATTAACATAGTCCTTTCCACGGAGAATCTCGATCTCCATTTCGACAAAATAGTACTTTCGTGATACTTTCCCTGTATCTTTCAATTGTGTAGTGATGATTAATGGCGAATAATAAGGCGCCGTCGAATCTAGCACAATATTTAATTACCCACTTTAATGCAATAAATAATTATAAAATTATATTTTAAAAATTATTAGCCCCAGAATTTAATTAACTTTAATTCATTTTACTCGTAAATATGGAAAAATTATTAAAATTCACAGTTTAAAATAAAACAGTTATTCAATGAACCAGCGATAACCACGGTACTGACCAGCGATAAACCTTCTGCTCTGTCGATAGCATAGCATCTCCGTCGATTACAACTAATGTATGTCCGAACAAACAAATGCACATATTTAACTGCGTAAAAAAATAACGTTTCGCGGGATTCACCCTAGGTTTGAGTAAGTGAATTAGGGGTTCACAGAATTAGGTTAGGTCAGCGTCTAAGTTCGTTACATTTTAAATGTGTTTAAATACGTAAAAAAATACTTTTTCTATGGAAGTTCAAAATAGCCGAAGATTACAACGAAAAAACATATTTACATTCGTAAATTCCATATTACCTTAACATACTTTCACGATGGCAATTTTCTGGGGATAAATGTTACAAATATCATCTAGAAATGGGATAAATTTCATTAAAAAATGGCATAAGTTGCAGAAGTAAATACCTGGTTATGTTCAACCCAACCAATAACAGACGTCTAACACAATCGTCATCATTATGCACGAAAACCACGAAAAAATCTATTCAGTTTGGTTGGCATGGGAATATGAACTCGTATATTCTCAAATACGACCATTAGATCGTACCGTCTGAGCCAACTCGTTGGCCTCTTACTATGGTTGACAGTGTCATTTTACAAATGTACGTCACGCACGTACTGCGTATGCTGGACGAATTCCTCAGCAAATCTACGTTATTGTCCGAAAACACCATTTACGGATTAGATATTTGTTTTTCAAAAATGGAGAAAATAATTATTTATTCTTTCTTTTTTGTGACGGCAAAAATGATCTGTCCCGTGTGCCGACTGTGAGGTACCTGTACCTCGGTTTATTTGCAATTTCTAATTTATTACGGGTAATTTGTAATTTCTTTATTTTGCTGTTAGTGGTTCAACTGCTAACCCTTGCTTCTAGGGCTGTGTAGACGGCAAATTATAATGCGATGACCCAGTTTCGAACGGAGCACCGTATACCACATTGTCGACAAGCCGATAATCAGAAAACCGACAGGTTCGGCGCTTTGAAACACTGAATATGACCGTAAGGGCAGTTACCGTGGAATACAGTAGGCCTACAATTAATACTAGCTAAGATGTTTCGGAGTGTAACACGCTCTTGAAGTTGAAGGAGAAACTCGATTTCCTATGATAATTTATTTAAACGTGTCGGACATAGAGAAAAGAAATATATTTTAACTTAAGTAATTGCCTTTTGTATATTGTATAATCTGACATAATTTAAGTAATTTATACTGATTAATTTTTCTATCGGTGGCTCCGTGGCGCAAGCGCCTCTCACCGCTGGATTCCAGAGACCAAGTTTTGTTCACTCCATATGGGTATCATGGTGGACGAAACGGAGCTTGGGCAAGTTATTCTAGGAGTTTTGTCCCGTTTTCCCCTGCCACAATTTCATTCCACCATTTCTCTATACTCAACTCATCCATTTCGTTTCATTTTGTTCATCTGCCCCTGTGATGGTGGGTCAGGCCGGCACCCTTGTCATTGACAGACCTCTATATAAGGGGCTTCATCTCATCTCATCCCTCGATCCGACTCTGAGTGGGACACGAGTTGAGGATATTATATTTTTAAATGTTTTCTATCACGTCATTAAAATATTATATAAATTAAACTCTTGTATTTTATAGGATAAATTCCCAACTTAAATGTTCATTGAACTGTTTAATGTGCAGACACATTGCGACTAAGCAAACAAGACTAGAGCGACATTTTAATTTGTGTTTTCACTTAAACGTCCATTTGAAATTGTCAGATTTCGCTGATTTTAATAATATAATCAGAGTTTGGTTGCGAAATATCGGAAATTGCGACCGCTAGTGCTATTTTTAAATGTTAGTTTCAGATGAATTCCTAAACGTATTGTTGCAAATTTTGCTGGCTAACGACGTTGATTTTGTTTTTTAATTGATCGCTACATGCCAAATGTGTTTTTCATCAAACAATAATTGAGGCCGCTGCAGTGTTAACGGATATATATGGCCTATATATTGGTCATTATCATTTTCAATGTCTAGAAGATAGGATTGGTGAATCTGTCAAAAACATTAAAGACATATTTTATCGGAACAATCTCGACAGTTTTATTACTTCGGAATTTGATAAAACAGTAAGTCAGTACCTATTGAAATAAAAATAAAAAATGATTACACATTCTTCTGCTGAGATGTTTTTATTTCGGATTGGGATCATACCATTGTGTTTCCTATGTCACCAACAAAGGTTATGGACGAAATGGTCTGCAGCTGTAGGCTCTGACCTGTCTTCAATTGCATAATATTCTTGATACTTGGGAGGCTAGGAGTGTTTAAGTTTATGCCCGTCATTACATACAGACATATGTAGGCCTATATATATATATATATATATATATATATTATATATATATATTATATGTAATTGTTGATGAGGTGCTTATTAACAACGAATGATGGATGAGATAAAAATCGCACAGATATATATCTACGTTGATTTATATCGCTCATATTTTGTATCAGATTGGTGATAAAAATATAATTTTGAAATTTTCGAATCATTTGTTTCTGCTGTGCTTTATCGTAGCTACAGTCATAATATATCATTCCAGGATTTGAGCTATTGCCAAGTGTCGCAATTCATCCTAAAGCTTTCAAAAATTAGACAACAATCATACTTGCACTGCGTTATGTATTTCCAATTAACTAAATTAAACTTTCCAGTATATCCTCTTTTCATTCCGACAAATTACAAACGCAGGTCAAAGTGTACCTAACTCTTCTTTGCATGAAAACTGTTTTTCCTTCAATTGAATATCGACATATTACATTTTAAAAGCACGATGCTTATCTCTTTGACTGAAAATTATTTTACCGTCTAGTATGTTACTTCAATTTATAGAGAGCTCTTGCGCTCGGTAAAATTCAGTTTAATGAATATTTGCTTTCATTGCAATTGTTTTCATCGTCTTATCAGTTGCCGAGTTTATAAATTAAACATGAGGTGTGCTGTGTTTTATTATTATTAATATTATTATTATTATTATATGTTATTACTAGTATTATTATTATTATTTTACAATGGGATTAATTATCAGAATTTAATTATTTAGGCATATTAATAACAAACTGAAAATTTAGTAAAGGAAGTAAAGAAACAAGCTGTTAGAGCAGCACAAATATCAGGATATATGAAAGATTTAATTTGTCGCAACAAATATATGTCAATAGAAAGCAAAACCCGCATATACAAAACGACAGTTCAACCAGTAATCGTATATGGAGCAAAACCTAGGGTTGATACAAAAACTAAACAAATAATAAGCACATTTGACATCAAGATCTTAAGAATTATTCAGGGGAATAGATTATGTGATACGATGCCCAACACAGAAATTAGGGACAAGTGTCATATTGAAGACATAACCAAATTTATTATAGATAGACGAAAATATTGGAAAGCTCATATAGAAAGACGGGAAGACAACGACTTGCAAAAGAGAGCTAAAGAAGATGCACCAATGGACGGGAGAAGAAGAAGAGGACGACCAGCCAAGAGATGAATAGACAGTGAATGCACATCCAATACTTCTTCCTCCGAGGAGTGATTTTGGAAATAAACAGGATGAAAATCCTACAAATTATGATTAAGAAGAAGAAGAGTATGAGAAAAGAGTTTTTAGAACAGTTTCTGGATGCAGAATAACAGACAAACAATATATCAAAACAATAAAAAATGAATGCGTATCAGGATAGATATGTGAAGGGGTATATGGCATAGTGGTGTAAGGCAATATTTTTTAGATAAATTCACGGCTGTAAAAAATCAGCAAATTCATCAACAATTAATACCATCACTGAGGGTAATAAATAGCCTATTAAACTAGCTTCATTCTTTGTACACTAATAAATAAAACAATATGAAGAAAATTGCTTAAACCACTATACCATATACCCACTAATATCTAGATTGATTTATAATTTCCATAATTTTTATTGTGCTTAGCTGAATCCCAATTCCCCAAATATCTTAGAATACAAAGATACAAAGGGGAGAGGGAAAATACCTATAGAGACGTCATCATCGTTTCCTAGATTAAGCCTCATGAAGTACTGTTGAGTCTACCTTGTCTTCGATTTCTTTGGGTAGTAGTTCACCATCAGTTTTGCTAATGCTGTCGTGATTCAGTCATTATATATGCTGTTCCCAATAACTTATACTTTGTTTTATCCTGCCTATTAATTGAAATATGCTTAGTTCCCTCTTTATATACTGTATTAGTTTCTTCTTTTATCCAGTGAGATATTTTCCGCAACAGATCCCGAAATCTCATTTTCGCTGTTTCAATTGTCCTTTCCTCATGTCTTGTCAATATCCTGAACTCTGAACCATAAAGGAAGAATGGTATTGCCATTAATTTATAAAAATAAATATTGGTTTCCTTTATGGTATTTTTTAGGGATGTTTTAACGAAGCATAACTGAATTTATTGATTTTACTTTGAATACCTTCATTCCTCATAACTCAAACAATTTTTCTGTTCCAAGATAATTTTAGTTCTAATTGTGTCTACTCCTCTAAATGCTGAAAATAATGTTTTGTTAGCTGAAATTTTAAAATTAAAATACATAGGTCTACCTACATTACTTAACAGTCCAATTTTTGTGAGAGAATGTATCATCACGAAAGTCTAAGTCTGAGACTTAATGTTTGTTGTTATTACCGGATTGTGAGACTGGAATAGAAGGGGAGGAAGATGTTGTGAAACGTACTAAATAAATAATAATAATAATAATAACTATTATTATTATTATTATTAATTATTATTAATTATATACCCAGTATGTAGGCCAAGAATGGGGGGGAAATAATATTAAACGTACCTTGAGGAAAGTTATTAAACAGGGGAAAATTTGAAAATATTAGCTTAGGATAGAGATTTATGGAGAGTTTATATTCCTGCGGCCATGAACATACGGGTTCGAGAGTGCCAGTGAGTTAGTTATTTTTATTTTTTATTAATATTATTGCAAGCTTTCAACAAGAAGAGAAGCATTTTCTGCGGACCTTTGGCAAGAGAAATAAGAAAGAGGCTAGTGAAGAGCTTTGTGTGGAGTGTAGAATTATATGGTGCGGAGACGTGGACATTACGACGGAATGAGGGAAAGCGACTGGAAGCTTTTTAGATGTGGATATGGAGAAGAATGGAACGTATAAAATGGACAGACAAAGTAAGAAATGAAGATGTGCTAGAGAGAGTGGGTGAAAGAAGAACAATGCTGGAACTCATAAAGAAAAGGAAAAGAAATTGGATTGGCCACTGACTAAGAAGAAACTGCCTGCTGAAGGATGCTCTATAAGGAATGGTCAACGGAAAGAAAGTTAGAGGCAGAAAAGGACATCAGATGACAGACAATATTAAAATAAATGGTTTTTATGGAGATACAATAAAGGAAAGCTGAGTCAAGGAAAGAGTGGAGAATGCTGAGTTTGCAGTGAAAGACCTGCTCTTGAGCAGAACACTATGAATGAATGAATTGTTATTACCACTATTATTGTTTTCCCGTACCATGATCGAGTGATCTAAGGAATCGTGCTTTGGCGCAGAGCTAGGAAACGCGCATCCTCAATGGGATGACATTTTGTAATTGAAATTTGACCAGAGTATGGCACTGGTTCCCGGTGTGTAATGGTAGTAACATAAAGAACTAGCTCCAAAATGAGAAAATCAGCTCCAATTTCGAAGGCGGGCCTACTAGGTGATGACTGTCCACATCTGTGACAGATTTATAAATAGGCATAGAAATTTTAGATGTAATCTCTATGATAGAAAGAAACAAAAATATGCTAAAATAAGCCAAAAAGGACAATAAGTTGCTATTTCTCTTATAACGGTTTTTTGTTTAGAAATACTTATTTTCGTCTAATGCAACCAGGTTGTGTTTTATGACATTTCTGGCTCTATCGCTTGACATTGGCGGAATTGTAATACATTTCTTAAGTTGGGGCACCCGGAAGGCGGAGTTACGTTACCCCGATGATATGATAGGTGATAAATGATAATGAAGCGCCAGGAGAGTTCTTAACCTAAACGTAACCTAAATTCCAGATTATGAGCAACCACAGGAATAATTCCCTTTAAGAAAAAATCATATGGTCTAACCGGGAATCGAAACCTGGATCTCATGAATAGTAGTCAGTAAATTAATAATAATAATAATAATAATAATAATAATAATAATAATAATAAATAATAATAGTTTTATTTTACCTGGCAGAGTTAAGGCCTTAAGGCCTTGCCTACCACTCAACCAGGTTTAAAAAATATATAAAAAAAATATTGTCTTAAATCTAAATTACAATATATATATATATATATATACACACGATTACAAGTTATAAATACAATACAATTAATATTTATAATGTAATTTGATTTACTCTAAATTTAACGAATTAAATATATAATATATACAAGATATATAAAAGCGAGGAAAGGATTAATGACATAGTATAAAATTAAATAAATAGAGAAAAATTAATTATTAGACAACAAATAACTGTATAAGCGTGATTTAAAGGTACCAAGTGTGCGGCAACCCCTGATATCTTGAGGAAGGAGATTCCAGGAGCTGGCAGAGGCTACTGTGAAGGAAGTAGAATAGGAGGAAGTGCTATGAAGAGGAATTGTTAGCAGACTGCTATCTTGTGACCTAGTGTCAACATTGTGGTAAGAGGATAACTTCTCAAATCTCGACGCCAGGTAAGTAGGGATGTAGGAATTCAGAAGCTTGAAAAGTAGTGAAAGAGAGTGCAATTTACGTCTGTCAGTAAGACGGAGCCAAGAGAGGTTATTAAAGTGTTCGGAAATATGGTCATAACGGCGGATATTGAAAATGAATCGAACGCAAGCATTATGAACACGCTGCAGTCTCTGCGACAAGTCATAGTTTAGATCATTATATATAATGTCACAATAATCGAAGTGTGGTAACACAAGATTCTGCACAAGGATTTGTTTTAACGAAACTGGGAGAAAATTCTTTAAATGTCTAAGATAATGTAAGATGGAGAAAGTCTTTTTACATATGTGTTTCACTTCTGTTTGCCAGGTTAAATTTGCGTCTAGATGTAGTCCAAGATCTATTACTGAAGAAGAATAAGGGATAATTATATTATTTATAGTAATATTTGGAAGTGTTGAAATGTCAAAGGTTGTAAGCAGTCTTTGTTGTCCTATTAGAATTACTTGTGACTTGTTAGGATTCAGATTTAGACCGATACTTGAAGACCAGTTAAAGATGAATTTGAGATCGTCATTCATTTTCGTCAAGCTATTATAGAGATAATGAGGAGGTGAATGTAGGTAAATTTGGAGATCATCAGCGTAGAGGTGATAACGGCAGTGCTTTAGTACAGTTGGCAAGTCATTTATGTAGATTGAGAAAAGAAGAGGTCCGAGAATACTGCCCTGGGGGACTCCAGCCGGCACGTTGCGCCAAGACGAAGATCTAGAGTTTAATGAAACGTATTGTTGACGACCGTGCAGGTATGAGTCGAACCAGGATACAGCGCTGTCAGACAAGTGTAGGTGCTTGAGCTTTATCATAAGTAAGTCGTGGTCTACTGTGTCAAAAGCTTTGCTGAAATTAAGTAAGGTTAAAGGAGTCAATTGACGTCTGTCCACGGCTTCACGAATATCTTCAGTATTTTTAGCAAAGCTGTGGGTTGTGCTATGACCAGATCTAAAGCCGGATTGATAAGGATCTAGGAGGTGATTTTCTTGGAGATATTCAGTCATTTGCTTTTGTACAAATATGTTCCAGGGCTTTAGATAATGTCGGAAGGATGCTAATCGGTCGGAAGTCATTACAGTTAGTAGCTGTACTTATTTTTGGTATAGGCCGAACTCTAGACTGTTTCCATACAGTAGGGAAGATAGAAGTTATAAGGGAAGCATTAAAAATATGAGTCACTGTGGGTAGTATAATGTCAATGATTTGATTTAGCATAAAAATGCTGATGTTATCTGTTCCTTGTGCATTGGATTTAATCCGCTTGAGTGCTTTTTTAACGTCTATAGGCGAAATGTCGTAAAAGTAAAATTTATCTCTTCCTATATGGGCCAGTATTTGTAAAGTAAAGGAGTTTTTAGTCCACCACTAATTTAAATGGTGACATCATTGTTCTCAGACACAGCGGACCACGTTCTATCGCAGGTTGCAACAAATATCCTGGGTGAGGTTTTTTTTGGGTTTTTCCTCATCTGTAAGGAAAATAATATAAATCTTTAAGGGTAAAATAGTTCCCGAACACCATATACCCAACAGAATATTTAATAAATTGCGTGATTTATAACTATTAGACAACGGATATTGTAGTACCTGTATTTAAAAAAAATGCAGATAAATTAAAACCTGAAAGCTGTGGTAGCATAAACTTGCTAAAAACATTTCCGGATGTAACAAAAACATATAGCGGAGAAGTTTTAAGGCATAATATCTCTGTTATGGACAAAACGTTTTTAGAAAAGGACGTTCTTGCACAGATGCAATTTTAAATTTAAGGTATATTTTTTAAAAGTATTTTCATTAAAATAAATCTAAACTTTTTATTTATTGATTATAATTAAAAACAGTTTCTGAGATTTTAGAATAAGAGATTGTAATAAAGTGACTTATGCTTTTAATTAATTATTATTTTCTAATAATTTTACCATGTTAAAATATGAAGGAAAACTTTTAGAAAAGTTTCTGGTAAAAGAGGCCGAACGGAAGGAGATTTTGTTAGAAGGGATGCTATCGGATCTCCCGACGAAAATCGTCACGAAACTTTCTGGACTGAACAAGCATGAGGCCAAAGTAATTGTTGGTGCGAAGTGCAGTATTTCGCAATCATTCTCTACCCCTAAAACAAGGCATATAAAAGTAGGGTTTGCAACTGTAATGTTTGTAGTCATCGAGTGCCTATTATCATCTATCCGAGAAATGTGGTACATGTAATTAACGAGATTATGTAGAACAGATACATTTGTAAAATGTCATATACGTGCCTCATTCTGTCTCATGGTAATTTGACGTAAGAAGACAATGGTGCAAACAAAGTTGAATCACACCACGAGCAAATAATGGCGGAACTACAATTACAGTCAGGAATGCTGCATGTGCCAAGACCAGCAAAATATATATGTCAAAAATAGTATGTAACGGAAGTGGCATGTCCTGTGACACACCCTGGGGGCCCGTTTATCGGGCCCCAGCTGTGTACACAACATCAACAGGGCGCGTCTCCGGTTGGCGGATAGGGGAACGGTCGGTGGTTTGCTTGCATTCCTCCCGGCTAGGTCCAGACTGCACCCGCGGGCCATTTGTGAGGTCGTCAGGACTCGAGCTACGTGACGTACTACATAGCTCGTGCTGCGCTCACTTCAGCGGCCAATCGCGTCCCCTCGGTGGCGTAGTGGGGAAAAGGTCGGCGGATGTGCTAGTCAGTCCTCCCTCCCAAGTCCGATGGACTCGCGGACCGTAAGTGGGGTATAACAGGAGACGAGCGCCCTGTTGTACTAAAGCTCAACTATCCCGGCCCACAGCGGGATCAGCGGCCGTCGTGGCGAGGCGGTGGGGGACTGGAGATCAGAAGCTCCTTTCTCTTGGTTAAAATCCCGAGGACTTTTGTGGGGGCACCATGGGCGATGAGCTCCCTGGATGCCTACATTGCTCAGTCGGCTGGTCTCACAGCAGCGACACGACTAGGCCTAGTCTTGCGAACGGGCTGGTCGGGACAATACCGGGCGTAATGCTGGGAATTACCACCAGGTCAATAAGCTCGAGAAAGGAGGAAGTGCGGTCTTTGTTGGTGGGATTAGCGCCGACTCTGGGACCGAGTGACCCAAGGACAATATGTGAGGTCGTCAGGAGTTGAGCGACCTGACGTACTAATGCTCAGGCTGGATCCACTTCAGCAACCAAACACGTTCCCAGTTGGTGTACTGGGGGAAAGGTCGGTGGATCTGCTAGAGAGTCCTCCCGGCCACGTCCAAGGGACTCGTGAACCATTAGTGGGGTCGGCAGGAGACGAGCGCCTTGCCGTACCATTTTGCTCATCTGTTGGAGCTTGCGAGCTCCGTGCTGGCCCACAACTGCAGCAGAAGGCGTCCCTGGGGGCACACCAGGGCACGGCTCGGACCAGTGCAGAGGGGAGCAACTGTACTGGTTCCTGGCTCAGCCTACGGGCTCGTGGACAAACTGTGGGGTCGCCAGGAGATGAGCACCTGGATGTACTAAAGTCTCACACTGTGGGGCTTGTGGACTCAAGCCCTAGCCGGTCTCACAACGGCTGCAGGATACGTCCCTGGAGGCAGAACAGGGGAATGGTCGGTGGATCTGCGACAGCAGTCCTCCCGGCTAGGCTCAAGGAGCCCGTGGACCAACTGTGGGGTCGTCAGAAATGAGCGACCTGACGACCACGAAGCTCAGCAATTCCCAGCAGTTGCAACTTCAACACCTTCTCCCTAGAGGTGTTGGTTTCAAAGCCGAGAACTCTTGAACGTGGACGCGAACTTAGATAGGGAGGACAAGTCTGGGACTTGGGAGTACGGTCATGATGAACGAGGTATTCCAAGGGGTGGGGGAAGGGCCTAGATGTCCTGTAACACATACCCAAATGCCGTGCACGCATAGCGAAGCATAGGCTGGGACTGTGATACATTCAACTGATTGTATAACAAGGAATGCATCTAAAAAATGAAGAACCTCTCATGTAGGTTGTCGGCATTCTTCTCATCATGACGTATGGTCCCTTGTATGCGTCGCGCAAATAGTTTGTACTGGCGAAAGAAGTAAACGTCTAGAGGCTGACATACGTTGTGTTTTTAGGTGGTATGATTTTTTTATGTAAATTTATATCCATGTTACCGAAGGCCCTGGCCAATAAACCTGCGTCTGTTTGACCAGACTTATTCGGGTTGAAATATTTTACGCATCCAGGACAATATGAGAACGGTTGGCATCTTATCACTGGTTCTGCAATCATATTCTATATTCGGAGGTTGGTTACGTTGTAATGTTTTGGAAACACATTTGCCAAATTTACAACCCGCTTCTTGAAAACTGATGTACAATTTCTTAGCGAGGCATCCTGACATGGAAAAAAGACCTGAATGGTGTAGATGTAAGTAGAAGATGCAACGCTTTCAACAGTTGTTTCAGTTGTCTTTTCCCCGGTCATTGATAGTGTCCTATTTGAAGTAATTTCATACTCAAATAGATTTTGATCCGTATTAAATATCATATCGTCATCGATTGCATTGCCAGAAACGTGGTCGATAACTTCTCGCACAAACTCCAATGCTCTGGTCCTCACGACAGTATCAAGAGGAACATCCCGCCTAGTAATGAATCTTGTAATCATGCGTGATGTTATTTTGTAGCGGCATTTGAATTGACGGAGGAAATAATTGCTGGTTTTAAATCTAAGAATGCCCATGAAAATCGCCCAAGTCTGTAAAGACCTGTAGTGAATTGCGTTTCCATCATTACGCTCATACCTGAATTTGATGTATGTATGCTCTCAAATGCGAGCCCATCACTTTTCTATCATACTACCTCTCTCAAGAATCTTTACTATATGCCACATGTTTGCTGGTGATATCTTGAATTTTCGGACACTTGCTGCAACGCTCTTCTTTACAAACTTGACGGGTCATAAATCCTTTGCATTGTTATTTAAGAGAACTGCTTGTTGGTTCTATTCCGTTTGAATTTGGTAGGTGATGGTTCACAGGAACTGGAACTGGTTGCCGTGTTATGAACTAGAATATCTAGCACATCGTTATCTTCAGATAAAGTTTCCGATGCTCCATCACATCGCAATTTCTGTCCTTTCGACATGTCCATGCCGCAACTGACATATTTATCCAGGATAATAAACAACTCCCCTGCAATTCGCCTGTCTATATATGATGGATGCGTGTTGTCCGCTGGGTAATTCTGTGTCATCTAATTTACCAGTATCTGAACAACAGCCTGAAGGTTACAACTCATATTGATAAACATAGAATAGTATACACGTATTTCATCTACACTATTTTTTAACATGCAAACAGGCCCATGGCCTGATTCGTACTACCTCGCCACTTACGGTTATGAAAAACGTACTTATTTACAGAATGCAGGAGAGCTACCACGCATGCGCATTTTCACGAAAAATTACTTCCAGTCCCTCGGGTACAGCGTGTTTCATAACTTATGACTATTACAGTTGTGAACTCTATATTTATACTCCTTATTTTAGGGGCAGCAAATTATTGCGAAAAGCCGCACTCAACATCAATTACTGTGGCCTCATTCTTGTTCAGCCCAGAAAGTTTCGTGGCGATTTTCGTCCGGAGATCCGAAAGCATCACTTGTTAGAGTATTGTGGTTTAATGTCGAGTTGAAAATATAAACAAGTTATGAAAGGATATAAAATGGATAATAAGCAAATGAAAATCGTATGTTAAGTCGATGACAAATAATAATTAGTGACTCTAAGGTTTATATCCAACTTTAGATATATACATTTATGAAAGAATGTCAAAACGCAACGTGATTTGAAAAATAAAAATATTTAGCTCTATCAAAATAAATAAAAATTGAAAGAAAAAATATAGATCAAATTATAAAGATTTTATATTTACGAGGAATGGAAAGAACAATCAGCGATCATGAAACAGACGAGAAAAGCAACAAGGATCATGGGATCAATGAACGATGTAATTTGGAGGAATAAATACGTAAGCACAGAAACCTAAGTATGAATTTATAAATCTGTAGTACGACCTGTCTTTACTTATTCTTCTAAAATAAGGGCCTAAAATCGAAAACAAAACTATTGTTGGAAATACGAGAAACACTTGGTAAATCAATGAAGCAAGCTATATATGATACAATCTGAAATTAACATATTCGGGAACAATGTGGAATTCAACCAATAAATGATTGGTATCAATAAGAAGACAGGAATGGAATAACCATGTCTCAAAAATGAGTGGTGACAAGTATCAAAAGTTGTAAAATATATTATTATAACTTACACGTAATCCCCTGCATGACCATATACAAATTCGAAAACAAACTCGATTCCCAACGGTCTGTAGACCTAGGATCAAGAAGGGGAGTATACAGAAATTTAGGAATTGATAAAAAAGCACATCTTTCATAAAGCTAAATTTTGACAAATGCGATTGATTAGTTGTTAACAGATGTTTCAACCTAACCATAAATAATTTTCGTCACCATCATATACATTTCCCATACCCATATACAATTTTAGGTAATTCCGAAGGAGTGAAGCAATTGAGGCAGATCTCATAAAAATACCTTTGAAAAAATTTTGACACATTTTCACCATTCGTGTGTAGCAAACATGGAAAATGACCATTAAAACATCTGTTAACGCTCTAGCAGCCGCATTTTTTGTTTTACGTTCGGAACCAAACTTGGCATATAGCAATCATTTAAAATAAGTAGGATCGGGTTCGTTAACGAGCAAAATCGGACTCTGTGATTTTTCTACGAGTCTATTTGACTGATCGCTGTTTGTTGAAAATAACATATTAAGAGTGATTACATTTAAATATAACAATTTTGGAATCTTAATAAGGAGTCAATATGTAATTTGAAAGAAGATGGTTGCGCAAGTATGCAGCACTCCTAAAAACCATGCCTATCTGAAACAGAGTTTGTGACTTAAAGATCAGTTTAATCAGAATATTTTGCTTAAGAATGGGACAATTGGAGGTTCGAATTGTAGGCAGGTATCACATTCTTCAGTTGTTATTGAGCAGCCAGATCCATGAAAGGAATATGTATATTTTATGTTTCTATCTGTGTCTTTTGTGTAATTGAGTCGGTTTTGTAATATTTTCCAATAAGGGTTTAGCTAGGTATATCTGATGACTGATGAACCGTATCTTTTTCCAAGCAAATCACTGTGTATTCACCCCTTACTGGTCATTTACTTGTTTAGTAAAAAAATTATAAAATTTAACAGAGTAACAGGAATTATAAGTAATATTTTCAAGCCAAATACAGTACAGCAACACACACGAACTAGAATTTATAAAACACTGGCCAGGCCCATATTATGTTACGGCAGTGAGGCCTGGACAATTCGCAGTGCAGATGAACAAAGACTAACTGCGGCAGAAATGAAATTTATGAGACGTACTGCAGGTTACTCAAGAACAGGCCATAAAAGGAATCCTGAGATTCTTAAAGAATTACAAACAGCATCAGTCATGGAATATGTACAAAAATACAGAAACAACTGGACATCTCACGTAAAAAGGATGAGCAGAACAACGTCAAATCTTAAATTACCAGCTACCATTCAATAGATCTTTGGGCAGACCCTTCAAACTTTGGATTGAGTCCGTAACAGACCACTAGATCTATCACATGAAAGGAAGAAGAAGATAAAGATTTTATATTTTATGCTCAGAAAAATAGTTATTCTTATGTTAATCGCTAATGTTTTATCATTACTATCTAAAACCTTAATAATTAGGTCGTTTTCTTTATTGTTGTCACACTTCATTTAAGTTTCGGGTGCATATCAGAAAGCTATTAATTTCAAAACGGTAGAACTATTATATGTATGATCTCTTACATTACGAATATATTGGTAATATATTGTTTCAAAATATGTATTTTGTCTTTCATGAGTGGTAACTCGTTCAAATCCGATAATATTAAATCGAAATAAGATTTTCAATATCTAGTCAATGTCTATTTTAGTTAGGGTGGAATGAAGTTTCGTAAAGGAATATTGGATCTATGTTGTCTGAACTATAGACAATGACATTTGTAGAGCTTCAGACCCATGCATCATTGTGTACAAGACAAAACCATGTCTGCTTTCCTTTGTTTCCGCACGTCAGACTGGACAGCTAAATCTCTTTTTCTTCCAACACAGACCTCATTGTTTTCTATCAACTTTACAATATAATTAGGGAGCAGTAAATTATTGTCTACACAGCAACCTTGTGTCAACTGTCGCTTCCAGACTAAAGCACTGTCGATATATTACGAAATATCTTGCTACTTTAAATACTTGTTTACATTAAAATGCAGAGTGTTCTTTCAAACAATTCTAAATCGTTAAAATTATGGCAGTATGCATACTTTCAAGAAACAGTTATAAAATATGAATCATGCTAAAATGTTAAAAATACATAACATTATCCCGGGATAGGCCTTGGGATTATAAGAGGTTAAGGTTCCCACCCGTTTAAACAATCGATACGAGACAACAGCCCTGATGAAGCCTGCCTTCACTCCCGAAACATAAATCTGGTACTTATATGTGTTACAGGCTGAGTCGATCACAGGACCACAGTACCGCTACAACGTCTAGGCTAGTTCAAAAATCTTATAACAATAACAAAAACTAAATTAACTTAATAGGCTAAAACTAATATTTTTATCCAGAGTTCACAATATGTGCTTTTAGATATTTCCCACCATGCAGTATTTCTTGTGGCATATGCTCAAATTTCTGTATAATTCTACGAACATAACACAAATCGATACATATAATGTCACTAGTAACTGTATTGTGATAACGAATATGTTTCTTTAATCAAATTAAGCGCCGGATTTACGTAAAAATTTCCAGTCTTCTTGATATTATTTACAATAATTCATTGTACAAGCATATATAATTATTCTGCACTGGTTCTCACAAACACAGTGTCTACGTAATCTGGTTCTCTTGTTCACACTCCCAGATGCACTATCTTCGTCTTCAAAACACGACGCACTCGTCGTTTTTCGGATCACGACTCACTGTCCACCAACTTGTATCCCTTTTATATGCGAGGATGAAGCTCTCTGGAAATCAGTATTGATCTTTCTGAAAACTAGACCTTTTAACGCATTTGGAAAATTCCCAGCGGCCCTACCCGACTCATGAGTCGTAACACTTAAATCCCTTTTGTTCCATAAGGCAAGACTTCGGAATCCCGTTGCAGCCCGCTAAATTCAAAAGCCGGCTAAACAATGCGTCGCAATATACTGTACATCATTTTATCTTACTTTTATAGTTTATCTGATGATTTCTCTGTAGGTCTTGTCATTAACAAATATCTCTTCTCGATCAACATAACGATACTTTCATGTTCGGTACTGCCTTCTTCCATTGTAGAATCTGCTGATGAAAATGCTCGTTATGTTCATATGCATCAGATTGAACATTTTCTGGGAATGACGCTATTGAAAGTATTGTGAATACTTTTTTAAAATTCTAACAAACAGCTTCACCGAACTAAATACTTGTTTTGTAACACAATCATGTTACTTGAATAATATATTCTGAGATATGAGTAATAATTTGTGAAGACGTACATACAATTATAGAATCAGTGTATCATCTTTAAAATGATATATTCTGCATTTAAAAAATATCAATCGAATTCAGCCACTTTTTATTTGTATCCCTACTGTATTACGTTCATATCTTCATCAGGAAATGCTCAAAGCGGAGAAAATAAGTAGATATAATTTGAAATGTATAAACATAATCCACTTTCTGGAGAACTTGCCATGCCATGAACATTTAGGTATGTTGTATATCCACCCATTTTATTCTAAGAGTCAACTGACATCTGACCCAGAAATTTAATGGAAGTTGGGTTACTACTATGTTTTATGATCACATTGAGTTTTATTTTTTGTTCAAGATTTCGTAAAATGGAAACTATTAGTAATCCCTCGTCAATTATATACTGTGCATTTCAAATATAACACGTAATAACAATATACAAATTTTTAATGATATTTAGTATTTAAAAAAATACAAACATCAAAATTAATAACTTTTATTATACATAAATCGAAAATATTTTTAAATATATTTTTTTAATTTAGATGAGCGATGGCCGAAGCAACTATATGAATGGCATCCTAACAGAAAGAGGAAAAGAGGAAGACCAAGGTTAACATGGAAGGAAAACATGAAGACAGTAATGCAAGCTAGAGGGCTAAGCATCGAAGATGCCCAAGACCGTAGGCTTTGGAGGTTTGGCACGGGAAGACGGCAGCAGCTGTAAAAACCCGAAGATAAATAGATAGAGATGGAGATATTTTATTTAGTAGCACAAATATTTGTTTTTTATTTTATTAATCTGGAGGAACAATATCATATTATCCTCATGTTTTATTATCTTTCTCCATAATTATTTACAAATCAACTACAACAAATGAATTTCAGATCATTTCAGATGTTCAAAATGCTTCTGACTTCAACATTGAGTGTGAATTCCATACCAACGTTTTCAACTACTGATGGTGACATGTTTCAAAATTACTTCAGACGATTGCATATAAGCTGACCTACACTGTTAGCAGAGGAACCAAACATAAGCTGACCTACACTGTTGCCAGAGGAACCAAACATAAGCTGACCTACACTGTTGCCAGAGGAACCAAACAAATGAAATTCTACGCATAATTAAAATAATTACTTTTTTCAGAAAATACCAGCTACATGGATATGCGGTTACAGCTTCAGACTACAGTACATAATATCCCAGGTTCGATTCCCGGCAAGACCATAGTAATGAATCTTTAAAATGTAATTACGTAATAAATTAGAGTTTTTGTAAAGTGAAGTTCTGGATTTTTCAGTAACCTAGTATAACTCTTCATGTATCACGGCAATAGCCACACTAACTACTTCACAGAGGCCGTCATCATAATATTAGACCGATGTATAATGATAAAATATTTTCAATATTTTGTACTTCTGTGAATTATCTGTCATATGCCTGTCATCTGTAAGGAACACAGGTCCCATAGTCAATTTTAAATGTAAAATAATATATATATATATATATATATATATATATATATATATTCACCGGTTCTATCGAAATCTTAGGTTCATGACCGCGCGGACATAAGCTCTCCATACATCCCTATCCTGAGCTAATGTTTTCCAATCATTCCTTATATAATCTACTTCCCTCAAATCACAGTTAATGTAATTCTCCCACCTCATTCTTGGTGTACCAACTAATCGTTTTTCGTCTGGTTTTCCTACAAGAAGCTTTCATACACCTCTTTCATTCCCCTTTCGTGCCACATGTCGCAGTCTTCGAGACTTACCTCTTCTTATTTTATCTGGCTTCTTATAAAGATCACCCGGTTTACTGCTTTAAAGTATTCTCGATTCACCTGTCAGTTCATCTCTCTATGTTCCAAAAAAAATCCTAAGAACTTCATCATCATCATTATCTTCCTCGCAGGGATTAGGCAATCTTACCTGTTCTGTCTTCACACTCTTAGAGCCATCTCTTCCTCGGACGTCCCACATCTCTTCTTCCTTGAGGTTCATAATTATGCGTTAGTACTGGGATTCTTTCGTTATTAGTACGATCCAGGTGGGCTCTCCAATTGTCTTTATATTTATCTATTTTCTTGTTTATGTTGTATATATTCAATTCGTCTCTTATATCTACATTTCTTATCAGATTCATTTTCGTGCAGCCTTTTACCCTACGGAGAAACCTCATGTCAGCCGATTGAATCTGGCTTATATTTCTTTCCTGCAATATCCAAGACTGATTACCGAATATTTATACCAGCACAGGCATTATCTTATAAAACTCTATTTTGTGTATTTTTGAGTTTTATTGTAGAGAGTTCTATTTATTGTCCCACATGCTGACCGAAATTTGTTCGATTTGGTTTCAAACTGTCTGTCTCTATCATAGCTTATAAATCATCCAAGAAAACATGTTTTATTTGATTTTCCTATATTCGATTTAATTTGGGCAATAGAATTACTGATAACACTAAGTGTATTTACTCTAAGATCATTGGTGATATATACAGAATTGTTTAAGTTTAGTAAAACCTAATACAAAAAGGAAAGCATGCATCTTGAAAAAAACATATTAGGAAAAATAGAAGAAAAACGTTTGAAATGGTATGCACACCTCATAAGAATGGAAGAAGAGAGAATACTAAAAAATATCCTTAATTGCAAAACAAATGGAAGAAGTGGAAGAGGCAGGCGTGGAGAACGATGGATGAATGGATTGAAGAGAAGTTTGGAAGCTAGAGATTTGAGGAAAGAAGATGCTTTAGACAGGAACCTCTGGCAACAAATCACTTTGGTTTGAAGGAGAAACACTGTATTGTGGAATATCCTTAAATAAAAAAACTTAATACAAGTAAGGTAATAGACGTAACGCCATGTTTAGTTTATATGTTATTTTTACTTTTGGTAAAAGCTGGTTAAATTACACAGAACACTATAATTTAGCTCTACTCCAGGGTCATATCAACGTTATTTTGTTTAAATAATACTGAAATAAAAATAATATAGGGAGCACAGTGAAATACTATTATTTTTGTCAAACATAGATAGAAAGTGATTTATAACAACTTAAACCCTTCAAGGGAAAGAAAATGAGAGATAATAAACAATGGTTTTAAAAAACTAAAACAACACGCTTTATTAGAAAACCGAACTCAAAAATTAAAAATAATTTTAATTTCCAACACGCTTGGGATAAATTTAAGGTGGTCAACAAAAAAATAATCTCCAACACATATAGAATAATATTAGAGTTACCAACAAAAAGAAAATAATTTTACCATCAAAAGCGTGGGGTGTTTTCTATGATTTTTACATTTTCTTCTTAGAGGCTTTACTTTTACCAATATCTGTTTATTATCAAATATATTAATTGATATAGACAACCCCATGCTTTTGATGGTAAAATTATTTTCTTTTTGTTGATAACTCTAGTTTTATTCTATATGGGTTGGAGATTATTTTTTTGTTGACCACTTTAAATTTAACCCAAGCGTGTTGGAAATTAAAATTATTTTTAATTTTTGAGTTTGGTTTTCTAATAAAACGTGCTGTTTTAGATTTTTTACAACTATTATTTATTTTTTAGTTTTTAGTTTTAATATATTACAGAATAAGATAAAAATGTAAATATCTTTAATTTCGATACCATTGTAGATGAGCTAAAAGTATTACTGTTCTAAAAAAAATTCTCCCTAGCCGGATTTAAACCAGCGCCCTATGGATTACCGAAAATATATACCACTAGTTAATCGCTCTACCAACTGAGCTCTTACAACGATAGACTAAAAAGTCAAGTCCGCAACCTACTATACAAGTTTTAATTTTTGTTTTTATTTTCTGATGATTCTGGCCACGATTTTAGAAACAAGATATGAAATTATTATAGTGTCACGTGTCCTTTACAAGTATACAAAGTTTCAAGACGATGCAATGTTTCTAAGTGGGTGAAAATCGTGTTCAAAGATTCCATTACATAAATACAAAGACACTTTTTTTGATTTTCTGATGATTCTGGCCAGGATTTTAGAAACTAGATATGCAATTAGTGTATTGTCACGGGTCCTTTACAAGTATACAAAATTTCAAGTCGATCCAATTATTTTAAGTGGGTGAAAATCGCGTTGAAAGATTCAGTTACATAGATAGATAGATAAATATGTAGATAGGTAGGTAGGTAGATAGATAGATAGATAGATGGATGGATGGATGGATGGATGGATGGATGGATGGATGGATGGATGGATGGATGGATGGATGGATGGATGGATGGATGGATGGAAGGATGGATGAATGGATGGATGGATGGATGGATGGAAGGACGGACGGACGGACTGGACTGGGATGGATTCAGGTCAAGCTTTGATGAAGCGTGTAATATAAAGCGTGTAAAAATTTACGTTATGGGTGAATTGACAATTTTAATACATTGCTTATTCTTGCATTGACATCTGTTAGCGTCAAAGTATTATTAAAATTATATTAATCCCCTGTCGGGAGAAGTTTCCTGAATGATTAAAGTTTCAATGTTTAACTTCATTTGTAAGACAAATGTCAGGAAACTTTACGGCGCAAACGGTCCGTGAACATAATCTGGTCATCATAATCGCCATTATCTTTTTTGTATTGTTCAGTATGAATATGTGTGTGAATGGTGTGTTTCGTATTAATGTTGCGTTGTCTCAGAGGAGGCACTCACATTGAGCTGATCATTCATTCGAGGAGGCCTTCCATGTTCTTGTGTGATCTAAAATCTATTTCTGCGATCCATTCTTATAAATACCTGTCCGGACACGTGGTGTCACTGTACGGCCCAAGTGGTATGTGGTACGTAGAAGCACCTATAAGATGAGAAGTTAAATTGTGTTACTGGAGTGGAATAATTTTATTCATTTTAATACGTCCCGTAGAAAAGTCATTACCAAATGAAGAAAATAAAAACTTAAGACAAGTCAAAACATGACAGACGTGTATGAAGTAGTTACATACTAAATTAGCGCCTGTATGTTTTAGTTCTTCGCATCCTGCTGCATAAAACTAAAAATACAAATTAAAACTTTTTTTCAAGTGTTCATTAAACTTCAATGTGAAACCCTATCGTATAAACTATTCTCTTCTTCTTCATTGAATTGTTATGTTAGGCGAAGAGCCTGTTTAGTACAGAAACCAAGAATCTTTCCAACATTTATTTGGTCTATCAAGGTTACCTTCCATCAGTCGGTAGATCTGTTGATTTTTTAACCATCCTATCTAGTGGAATTTAAGTAGGAGTTCTCTTAGTACATTCATATCATGTGTTTCTAACATCAATTGCATTATTAAAATATGAACCTTAGTCTCTGAGGCATAAGTCAGTTTTGTTCGTATTTCTAATTCATAAATTTTAAATTTCATTTCCTCGTTTAAATATTTTATTCTTTCAAATTATATCACGCGGCTTCTATCCTTGCTGCCTTATAAGGTTGATACATAAGTTCATTTTTCAGTGAACCCAACTAGTTACCTCAATTTCCAGATACTTAAAAAACAATGACCTACTCAATAATCCTCGAATTGAAACTTGCATACCTTAAGGTAAGACGGTAGGCCAATATTTGAAAAAAAAAATCAAAATTAAATAGTCTGTTCTTTTCTGAACATTTCTGTAAATTATTTTTTTACTGATCGCCAATTATAAGTGTGTTAATTAATGTTTTTAACTTGACAGCTGTCAGACTGTAATACTTTAAACCTTGTTTTCTCGAAAGTGAAAATTGTCGAACATTTGCCCCATTATCTCAGGAACTATTAGAAATATTTACATTATAATTTTACAGGTAATAAACCTAGTTATACTAAATATATGGAACCACAATCATGATGATATATTTTACAAATCCTCACTTATGATTTTTAAAACTAGTCTTAAATAAAAAGAAGACTAGTGGCAAACAAATTATATAGAACATCAATATTTAGATAAATGTTTGACTGAGGTTCAGTGGTCTTTATAAGCCTCATTTAATATGCTGTAAAAATGTCATTACAATTCATCTAGTAGTTCCTGAGAAAATGGGTCTCAAATTCACATGTTTTAACATTGATGAGATTGGGCCTACCGTCTCACCTCAAGGCCATAGATTTAGTTTTAGAATTTCCAAGAAGAGTACTGGAATGAGTGTCACTTGGTAGAAGAAGACGAAGAAGAAGGTGGCCAAATTAACGTCGATTGATGGTGTTTCGACCTGCACGAGGGAAAAGGATTGGGCGATAAATATTGGAATGGCAGAGAGATGTGGAGATTTATTGGGTGCAGGAAGATGTGAAACATTGCGAAATCTTCTAAATAAATAAATTTAGTTTTGTGAGAAGAAATCTTCATTTTAATCTTTGACAGCTCAGATTGATTAATACAAATTTCAAGTTATTTTGTAGAAGTGTGTATGTGTAGTATCACGTAGTACCAACTACACGATTAACTATGTTGTTTAACAATCATATCCACAATTTCCTGTTGGCATAAACACTTACACTCTCTTTGTTAATTTACAATTTTTTATACTTTAGAGCTTTAGAGTTACTTAAACATATTTTCAAAAGTTTAATTTACAACTATTTCACAAAATTACATAACAAACATGTAAAAATATTGTAAACAGAAAGTTATTTTTTAAATAATAATTGTACATGCAATTATGTCTAGTTTTAGATAATGTTGTAAATATGAACTAAATTTGTAATATGTTGTTTAAATATTTTACCCACAATTTCAGAATGACATGCGATTGCAAAATAAAAAAAAATATAGAGGAAGTTCGGGTAATGTGGACCCTTCGGTTTGTGTGGACCCTGTTAATGTCTTATTTAATAGGTGCTGCCCTCGAACAGAAAATATTTTAATTTCTTCCGCTATAAAACTTTGACGTGTTCAATGTCTGCTTCTTTTATTCTTTGTGCGCAGAAAAGTTTATTTGTGACATTTATTAAAACGACGAGTTTAAAAGTATTTCAAGCTAAGAATTAATTTTTAATTTCCGCTATTGTGTTTTATAAATACTGAAAAATCTCCTAAATGTATTATATTATGTAGATGCTGTTTTAATATACTGAGGGGTTTGGTTTGATTTTATGTGGCATAGCGGCTGTATAAAATAATTAAACAGAACAATGGAATTCGGTTAATGTGGACCCTCCACGATGCGGTTAAAGTCGAACTGGGTGCACGTTACACGAATGCGTATGTTTTATCTATGAGGATGATATATGTAAAAACCACGCACTTATTTAATTTTATTTAATACCCATGTAATTTTTACTAAATAAAAATCGCTGTCTGCAGATGAATGACATGTGAGTGTTATAATCAACAATAATTTTAAAAAACCTTAAACAAGTATCCACACTTTTTAATTACGTTCAACCATAAATATTTTCAAATTAATTTGTGCCTGTCTGTATAAATTAATGGAGTAATTAAAGTTAAAATAGGCTAAACGCTAGGGTGGACATTAGGGTCCACTTGATACGAATATGTACGTTAAACTCGACCTTTCTTGTAATGTAAAGAAATATAAATTATGAAGATGTTTCCATATTTAAATAAAATAACAATGCTATTCCATAGTTACAACACTAATGATAATCACTGTAATTTAACAAAATCAAAATATCTTAATTAAAAGAAGGAAGAAATTCAAAATAGGGGTCCACATTACCCGACGTTCCTTTATATAAAACGTTTGCACTTTAAATCAACTTGAACATATTTTTAGCTTCTTATAAAATAAATTTTTATCTGAGATGCCAATATAAAATATACGTTAGTAAAATCGGCGTTGATTGTAGATTGTAATGTGTAATTATGTGAAATGTTTATGGCTTTTGCCTCTTATAGTGTTTAACTCGATTGGTCATAAATTGTAATTTCGAGGAAAAAAGTTGCCTGAATGTAAAAAAATAAATATTTCAGAATATGAGTTAATTTAATGTCCTATGTTGGAAAAGGAAATTATTTGGTAAACTGAATATGAGTCTATTTATTAATGACGTGCAAGACCTCGTGGAGCAGTGATTACCATACTGGCCTCTGGTTCCAGGATTCGCGGGTTTAAATCTGATAGGGGTCAATGGATTTTGTTGGGTAAAATCCTTAATACAAGTTTCCAGGGTCCCGTATCATATATTTAATACACGTAGAAGTATCAAAACCCTAAATTAAAGATATCTCTGGAAATATATATCGATGTTTCATGCCCAGATATGAATTACTACGCTAATGACTTAACGACGGAACCGGGCATCCCGACGATTAAAGCACTGACTATAAACATGTAACAACTATTGTAAACAGAAAGTTATCTCTAAAATAACTTTTAAAATATGTAGTTAAGTCTAGTGTTAGATCATCATCATCATCATAGTACATTCACGAATTTAGGCCATTTGTTGACCTGTTTCGGCCTAAAAAGAAACACCATCCAGAAGTCTTTTGAGTGGACGTCCAGGTCTTCTTCTTCCTGCAGGTTGATATCTTAACATTTGTTTGGGTATCCTGTGATCTTCCATTCGATGAACATGTTGCATCCATCTTGACTTATAATCATAAATTTTGTTTTCTAAAGATTCCATGTGCAATTCTTCTAAGATGTCTTCATTTTTTTTGTGTTCTGGCAGTGTGTATCCTGCAGTCCTCCTAAGGTATCTCATTTCAGCATATCTAAGTCTCCGTATATCCTTCTGTTTCAACATCCATACTTCGCTACCATACAAAAGAGTTGGAAGAGACAGTGTTTTATACACTTTTAGTCTTGAATGTTTTTGGATTAACTGTGGCTTGAAGATTGAATTTATTAATCCTAAAATTCTTAAAAATTTAGATATTTTTGTATTTACATCCTTTTCTTCTTCATATGAAATATTGCATCCTAGATATGTAAAATTATTCACCGGCTCCAAAATTTTATTGTCAAGTACAATTTTACTTCTGATAGGATCTGCACCTTGAAATGCCATAATTTTCGTTTTCTCTGTAAAGTCTAGTTTTAGATAATGTTGTAAATATTGACTAAATTTTTAATATGTTGTTTAAATATCTTACCCACAGGTTCATAACATTAAATGAGAATTTGTGTTTTTACAATATGTGTATATAGCGTTTGTAGTTTAAATCTACCTGAACATATTTTCAGTTTTTTCTTAAGTAAATTTTTATCTGAGATGCCAACGTAATATATACGTTACTAAAATCGGCGATGATTCTAGCTTGTAATGTGTAATGAAGTGAAATATTTAGAACTTTTGACTCTTGTGGATTTTAACTCGTTTTGTCATAAATTTACAAACTGTAATTTTAGGAAAAATCTTCAATGTAAAAATGTATTAATATTTCAGAGTATGAGTTCATTTAATGTCCAATGTTGGAAAATGAGATATGCGATAAACTAAACATGAGTGTATCGATTCATGACGTGTCAGTCCTCGTGGAGCATGATTACCATACTGGACTCTGGTTCCAATATTCGCGGTTTTAAATCCATCCGGGTTTTTTGGGGTAAAAGTCCTGAATACAAGTCTCCATGAGTCCCGAATTGTAGATTTCAGATTGAGGGTCTTTCCACTTTTCAGCGGTTGCCCTTTTACCAGCCGGCTGCTGGCCCTTCACATCCACATGTGTCAATCACAGAGGTAGATGATCAACAGCCAGTGTAGGGGTGGCATGTGGTTAGCATGTCGAGCCCTCCAGCCGTTATAGCTGGTTCCTCAACCTGGAGCCGCTACTTATTGTAGCTACCCAATTGCCTTACGATGCTGGGTGGGCACCGGTCCCATACTGGCCGAAATACAATGAGAAAATTTCTTCCCCCATGGAGACTCGAAACAGCACAAGTCCCGTAGCTCTGCGCCAAGGCTTCCTACCTTAACCGCTCGGCTACGGCGCGGGACGAATTTTAGATTTAAGATACGTAATAGTATCACAACCCTGGATAAAAGATGCCTCTTGAAAAATGTATCGACGTTTCAGCTATGAATTACCTCGCTAATGACTAAACGATGGAATCGGGGCATCCCGACGATTAAAGCACTGGCTATAGCTTTTTCTTTACGCCGAACTGGGACATACTGTGATCATGAGCATGGTTGCTCTGGATAGTTATAATTTAAATTGAATTAGCCTACACACAACATACCACATGTACTTCATTTTCAATCATATCCAGAAAGTATTTATGTCCACAATTTGTCCCAGTACCGGGTGTGAAAAAACTGTAGTCAGTGCTTACGTAGGTCTATATTGTCAGTAAAGATAACCCGGTTCCGCATCTACCGATGACTGTAGCTGTTAAAAGCATAATAAAATTCAAGAGTAAATTGGAATGATAATTTTGAGAATTAGTGAATTCACGGAGACATATTGGCAATCTTCTTCTTCTTCTTCTGATTCTTTTCCATCATATTTTAACCTCTTACCTTATAGGTATATATTACATGCCCCACGCTACCCGCGTCTTATAGTGACTATTTAACTCATGCCCCAAATGGGAGTCAATGACCAATCACGTTTCAATGATTTCTGTTTTACAACCAATCAGAGTCGTGTTTCACGAAATATTTATCAGTGTTATAATTACCATATTAAAGAAAGCTCCTCCTTTTTAATATTCTGAACAGGTCTGGCCATTATTTTGCAGTGACTGAGCCTGTGAGAAATACGGCTACCAGATTGTATATGTAGTGCATGAATGTCAACACATATAAGTATACCACCAAAAAAAGAAACCACTGTTTGCACTTTCTTAATGTATTTTTTTTTCCAGGTAATAATCCAGAAAAATATAATTGTCATATTTACATCATACGACATCAGAAATGTATTAATATACAGTTTGATGTGTTTCATTTTCTCTCCACTAGAGAGCATTCTTACAATATTGCGTTCCTTTGGCAATAAATAATATGATCAGGTTGCAGTGATAAACAAAGGAAGCAGATGAAGCGCACCTATCGTTTCTCATTTGTTTTCAAGCATCGCCGTTTACATTAAATATATAAATATTTTAAAATAACTATAGTTAAATAATGATATGTAAGTAAACAGTTTAATTTTATTCGTTAAATAGTCCTAACAAATGCCACTCTTGATTTCCAAATTCTCTGGATAAATTCACTCCTCACTTCGTGAGTCGTGAATTTATCGATAATTTGGAAATCACTCGTGTCATTACTTATGATAAGTAAGGAATGTTAAACTTTGGAACATACATACACTCACGATAATGATGATTATTCTGACTAGGTAACATTCAGGGACCGTTTTGGCCTTGATGTTCCCTGACAATTGCCTTTCAGATGAGAAAAGGTCCGAAAAAAGAACATCGCCCTGGAAACTCGTCCCTCCCCTCGTACATCAAGGACTGCCCGACTAAAAAACAGTTTAAAAAGAAACTCACTTCATATTTCATTAGACAATATAATATACAACCGTGTTACATGTATATTTTGATCATTCCTTCATATTTTACACTTTATTTATCAAGCCATTTACTTCATCCAATTTAGGTTATTATTTTGTTATTATTATTATTATTATTATTATTATTATTATTATTATTATTATTATTATTATTATTATTATTATTATTATTATTATTAGGAAGAAAGAAGAGTTCTGAATCATGGAAATTTAAAAAGTATACATTCATCGAATAGAAATAAGAATTTTCTCAATCTAATAGGGACACATGAATGGGAAGAATATTCCTTTTAGTGGAGGACCGAATATAATGTTTAGGAGAAAAATACGATTTATCAGAGATGGAAACAGGAAACATAATCAAATTTGATATAAATACTGTAAAAAAGGAAATTATGAGAATGAAAAATGGTAGTAATATTGCTATAGAATTGATTAAAAGTGGCAGTCAGATGAAATGATCACTGTACTGTTTAACAAAATAATAAATGGCGAAGAAATGCCAGAAGAGTGGAAAGTCGGTAGGCTTATTATAACATGGATACATAAGAAGGGAGACAAGAGAAAGTGTGAAAATTATAGAGGCATATCTGTAACAAGTACATTAAGTAGAATTTATGGACGTAGGGCCTATACTAAGTAAAATGGTTCAGTTATAATACCAGGATAAAGAAATGGAACAACAATGTGGTTTTAGAAGTGGTAGATTATGCACAGATAATATATTTTGCATAACGCTAATGATAAAAATAAGAACTACTAACAGAGATATACATTTGCGTTTCGTCGATTTAACTAAGGCATATGATAGTTTTCCTCAAAAATGTTATGGGAAACCTGAGACAATTCGAACATTACCAAAAGATTATTTGAACCTATAAAAACATTATACAAAGGATCTATTTCGAAAATAAAAAGTTGGAAATCATATAACAGAGGGATTTACTATTACAACTCTATTTAAAATTTATCTTGAAAGAGTATTAAGAGACAGGAGGAAAACATGTCAAAAAATGGGCATACCAATCCAAAATACTTATGTATATTCACTCAATTTTACAGATGACCTGGTATTAATAGCACAAGACGACGATGACATAGAATATGTAGCAAAAAGCTAAGAGAAGAATATGAAAAATGGGGACTTTATACAAATATAGAGAAAACTATATATCTGTGTATAGGGGAAGAAATGGAAAATATAAATTTCAACAATGGAGAAGAACTAAAACCTAGTATTGAATGCACTTATTTATGAACAAAATTAGACCATTCAGGCGATAACATAGTGGAAATTCAAAATAGAATCGCACAAACAAAACAAGCAATAAATGCTTAAATTCTGTTTTCTGGAGCAAGCACATTTCAAAAAATAGAAAATAACAAATATATCAAACCATAATTCAGAGCATTTTAACATAATATGGTGTTGAAGTTTGGCAAATTCCTACCAGGGAAATGAAAAGAATTTTAAGTACAGCAATGGATGTTTTAAGAAGATCAGCTGGAACATCTAGAATGGATAGAATACGAAATAAAGAAATAAAGGAAATTATGGGTGTACAAGAGGAGCCGGACATCATAGACATTATATAAAAGAAAAAGGTTACAGTGGTATGGCCATATCAATAGAATGCCAGAGGACAGATTGCCTAAAATTGTTATGGAATGGATCCCAATGGAAAGGAGGAAGAGAGGTAGACCGAAGAATACTTGGATAGAAGGGGTACAAGCGGTTATGATATCAGAGGATTCGAGGAAGATCATTGGATAGACGTTTGGTTTCCAGTAGACGGCGGCAGCTGCCATGATACCGGATAACGATGATGATGATGGTTATTATTATTATTATTATTATTGCTATTTTTCTTTCTTACCATTGTCAACTTTATATTGTGTAGTGTCCACCGCTGTGGTCTCGAGGTAGCGTGCTGCCTTATTACGCAGCGGGCCAGGGTTCGATCCCCGGTCGGGGCAGTTTTTCTGGGTGAGGTTTTTATCGGGGTTTCTCCTCACCTGTAAGACAAATGTCAGGAAAAGTTTAAGGCCCAAACGGTCCCCGAAATCATATGGCCATCATCATCATCCTTATCATTATCATCATCATCATCCTTCACCGGTGTAGAAAGCAACGGGAAGCTACCACACCTACAATTCCCTAGTAAAACTGCATAGCATGACAATGCTATGGCTGCAGTGAAAGACCTGCCTTCGGGCAGAATTACTATGGATGGATATTGTGTAGTCTATAACTATTATGTATCATTAATCATAATTCTTATTGTATGTATAATTTAATCCTGGAGAAGTGGAAGAGAAGACCTTACGGTCTTAACTCCATCAGGTAAACTAAATAAATAAACCGAGAATCGAACCCAGCCCGCTGTCTACGAGGCAGTGACTCTACCCTGTGACTACAGCAATGGACACACATGAATAATCGGTAACGTAAATCCAGATTGAAGAATTGGTACAAATGACTGTTAGACAAATAAAACATTATTATGTAAGTATAAAATATAAAAAGGGTCTCGAGGAGAGCGAGTGTCATGAATTTTACAATCCTGCTGGTCTGTAAACTGTAATCTGCTATTATTTATATAGTTCTAACTGGTTTCCTTGCGTCCGATTGCGAAAATAAACGCAGCTGCGTGGATATCCATGAATAATTTGTTGGGTGGTATTTTAAAGTCAATGTGGGGCATATTTATCTCTGGCCATGACTGCTTGTGGCGCAGATGATAAACTAATATCCTGCGCAGTATTGTTACGAAAATAAAAAAGTTCGTCACACGGGAACTGCGTAAACTAAGCGAATTCCTCAGCTAGTCCAATTTATAGTCGGATTCTTCTGGTTTACGGAATGTATGTTTCTTTCGTTTTAATTAAAACGTATTAAATTGCGACGAAACAAAGATGGCGGTTACTTGAACAATTTTTAAATTCCGAGTTCCTGGAAAACTCCTATTCTAATTGACGGATTTTACTGAGTTTCGAGGAATACATTTTTCATCTTTTCTAAATAACATATACCGAGATTAATTTTTAAAATCTAAAATTGCGGCGATTTTAAACTTTAGCTTCAGGTAAACCCGATCGTTTAATTGTCTGAAATCAGCTTTACGTTTCACAATTTATTGATATATGCCGAGTTTTAATCAAAAAAAAAACAACAAATTTGCCTCTAGAATATTAAGAGGCACACGCATACACACGCACTTACATATGGTAATGATTATAAGATATGGGGTAGGATCATGGATGTTCGTAAACTATTTATGTATATATTTTTTTTCATTAGAACGAGTTATTCCGGAATTCATTAAACTTCTAAACACAATAAATATAGGGCCATTCAGAAAAAGGGTACAGGCTTTATACATTTATTTCTTCCAAACTATAAAAAATAGAAACATTCCTGGAAAGAAAAAAAAATGATGTCCCGATCACGGCAGCATTTCTCTAACCACGTCCGACGTTAGCTGAGTAGTACGTTGGATTGGAAGAGCAGAAGCAGAAGATCAATTTCAACACCGGTGGCCTCGCAGGTCACCAGACCTAACCCCGTGTGATTTTTATTTGTGGGTTCTACGTACAAAACCGTGTTTTCTCCCCTATGCCTGACACATTTGAAAATCTGCCACATCGAATTGATTAAGCTGTAAATTCGGTAACTAGAGAACAGCTGAATCGTGTGTGGCAAGAAATGAGCCACCGTTTTGATATTTTGCGTGTAACACATGGTGCTCATATTGAATGCATAAAATAATGAAATTTGAACTTTTATCTTTCCAGGAACGTTGGAATTGTGTTTCTATTTCTTGTAGCTTGAAATAAATAAAAGTTGATTGATGTCTGTTCCTTCGTTTTGAATAAAATTCACTTTCATACTATTACTTTTTCCAGATCAATGATGAGAGTAAATCAAAGTTTTATTTTAATCATATAAGAATATGTGTTACCAGTTCATAGTGGAGTTCACAACTAAAAGTTAATTGGTGAGTCACGGCCTATCCTACACACACATAAATGTTGCTTTACGGCCTTGACAACCAGAAAACTACTTTTCAGTCAACTGTTTTTCTTCATCTTTGCTCACTCGATAATTGGTCCTTCTTTCTTTACGGCCTTGACATTCCCAAAAGAGATAGTATGCGAATGTTCTAAAAATGCCACCAGTGTCGCATTGGTTTTGCTGCCTGATAGTTAAAAAGAAATATAGTCATGATTTACTGTGACTATGGGAAGTACAGCGATAAACGTAATATTAATAATAATAATAATAATAATAATAATTATTATTATTATTATTTTTTATATGCAGATTTTTAATGTTTGCACATCTTTCTGTGCCTAAAGTTTTATTTTCCTTCTCCACTCGTATCTATCTATCCACTCCATTATCCTCCAGTCTTTGTGTTCTCATTCCCGTTCTTATTTCTTGCATGCATGCGTTTCAAGCCCTTCCTTTACTTCTTTTTCCAGGTGGACATCATTCCTATGTTTTCCTGGGTAACCTTTCTTCTTGCATTCGTTGTACTTGCCCCTAACAATTTAATTGCTTATATCTTATATTATAATCTACTATTGAATATCTAATATTCATTTTTTCTCGTGTGACAGTATTTCTTATTTTTATCATATAATGAAACAAAACGAAAGGCAACAATAATTATAATAACAGAATGTGAAATGCAGGAAATGCTTGAAAAGTGACTAAAAAGAGAAGTAAAAAAGCTATGAAACGTCAATTCATGTACGACACAGGGCCGGGTAGAGAGAGATGATATTAAACGAACTGTTGAACTGTGAATGACAAGGATGCTGGCCTACCTCTCCAACAGAGGGGGAACTGTGGAACTGTGAATGACAAGGATGCTGGCCTACCTCTCCAACAGAGGGGGAACTTGTGGAACTGTGAATGACAAGGATGCTGGCCTACCTCTCCAACAGAGGGGGAACTGTGGAACTGTGAATGACAAGGATGCTGGCCTACCTCTCCAACAGAGGGGGAACTGTGGAACTGTGAATGACAAGGATGCTGGCCTACCTCTCCAACAGAGGGGGAACTGTGGAACTGTGAATGACAAGGATGCTGGCCTACCTCTCCAACAGAGGGGGAACTGTGGAACTGTGAATGACAAGGATGCTGGCCTACCTCTCCAACAGAGGGGCAGATGAAATCAAACAAATTGAATGAGATGAGTATAGAGAAATTATGAGATTAAATTTGTGGCAGAAGAAAACGGGCGAAATCGCGAGAAAAGCTTCCCCAGTTCTCCGAGTCGTCCACAACGAAACCCATATATAGTGACAGAGACGCGAACTCGATACCCCAACGGTGAGAAGGAAGAGAATAACCGATTGTTTCACGGAGCCGCCAAAAACAATCTAACGTCGCGTCGACCAAATTTTGTTTGGAACATGTATTTGTCTTAGCTAAATATAATTGGCAACTTATGAAACATAATTATGCTAACAAGAATAAGGAACACCTCCAATTACCTAATTAATCAAACTTACTATTTTAATCTAACCTACATATTCTAAGGTAGTCTACCTAACCTAAGCTGATCTGAATATTGTTTTTATTTAATTTTTTAGTTTTTTTTTTTTTGCAGGAGAGGAGACCATGGGACGTCAGTTGTGAACGTGAACAGCATTGAGAATGTCACAAATACAGTGACGAGCTCTAGATCTGCGAGGGAGTTAAGAAGTATGAGGTGAGTCAAGAATCAACTCACCAAAATTAAAATAAACCTCATAGTGTTATTTTCTACCTACATAACTTAATAAACATATTGTTATTGGCTATACCAGAAACATTAATAATTAATAATCCGTTGCAATATCCATGGACTGTTACCTGACTTATTATATACAATTAATCATAAACTAATATAATATACTCTCTTTATTATTAATTTAACACTTCTCACTGAAGGATAAATTGTATTTGAGGAGAAAAAATGATACGATTAGACTGGGATTTGGCCTAGAAAGCCATAGGTCCTGGATTCAGACTCCAGTCTAAGCGTATAATTTTTCTCTTCAAATATAATATAATTTAATATTGTAGAATATCACATATATTCCATATATATTAAGCAAACTGTAAAAGTTTTAATATTGCGATCTAAAATGTTATTGTTAACAGATTGACATAGTAACCATTTGTACTATAAGAATCGTATTTCACATTTCTAACGTTAAATAAATTGGTCCTACTATAATTAATACTGTAGTGTCATTCTTTTAGTACATTTATAACAGTTTAGTCTCGTAGACTGCGATGGGCAGGACATGTGTCATGTATGGGAAATGAAAGACGTGCATGGAAATTCCTTGTAGGAAAACAGGGGGAAAACTCCCAGTTGGTAGACCAAGAATGAGGTGGGAGAATAACATTAAGTATGATTTGAGGAAAGTAGATTATACAGGGAATGATTGGAAAACATTAGCTCAGGATAGGGATGAATGGAGAGCTTATGTCCGCGCGGCCTTGAACCTACAGGTTCGATAGTGTCAGTGAGTAAGTAAGTAAGTAAGTAAGCCTGCTGTGTTAATACGGAAATCTAAAGAGTTTTGAGTTCGTAAATAAACTAATTAGTAATTTATTTTTCTTTGTACTTCATTAAATAGTATTAACACGAATCAATATTTTAAACTTTATATATATATATATATATATATATATATATATATATCTGTATGTGTGTGTGTATATGACATAACATTACTTTATTCTTCTTTTTTTTAGTATTTCTATAAAACTGAATGTCACGTGTTAAGGAGGTTTCTGTTTAAGCTGATTCTTCAGGATATTACTCTAATGAATGTCTTATACATTCACATACCAGACATCAATGGGGTTATATCTGGTATGTAAAGGGTAAAAATCCACTAAAATGTTTCGTTAAAAAGTGGCTTCAAGAAAGCTCACAACCTTATGTCTTTCATCTTGGCACTCACTACAGATACGAATGCTAGCTGTGTAACTTGTTTTGCTTTGTTTATATTTTATTAGCAGCATTATTTTCAATTATCATTACTAGCATAATAACCACTACTTCTATTTTTATCAGTTTATTAATCATAAGTAATGCCACGAGTGATTTCCAATTTATCTAGAGAATTTGGAAATCAAGAGTGGCATTTGTTAGGACTATTTAACGAATAAAATTAAGCTGTTTACTCTCAAATCATTATTTAACTATAGTTATTTTAAAATATTCATATATTTAACGTAAACGGCGATGTTTGAAAACAAATGAGAAGCGATAGGTATGCTTCATCTGCTTTTTTGTTTATCACTGCAACCAGATCATACTATTTATTGCCAAAGGAACGCAATATTGTAAGAATGCTCTTTAGTGGAGAAGAAATGAAACACATCAAACTGTATATTAATTCATGTCTGATGTTGTATGAGGTAAATATGACAATTGTATTTTTCTGGATTGTTACCTGGGAAAAAATACATTTAAGAAAGTGCTAACAGTGGTTTCTTTTTTTGGTGGTATAATCAATTGCTACAAATGTTTTTATATTAACTCCCGCATGCGGCATGTGTTGACATTCATGCACTATACATAAAATCTAGTAGCCGTATTTCTTACAGGCTCAGTCACTGCAAAATAATGTGAGCTCTTTCTAATAATATGGTAATTATAATACTGATAAATATTTCGTGAAACACGACTCTGAGTGGTTGTAAAACAGAAATCATTGAAACGTGATTGGCCATTGAGTCCCATTTGGGGCATGAGTTAAATAGTCAGTATAAATGGTGTGATATAAAATAAAAAAATACCTTAGTAGCTCTTCCAGTAAAAGACTCAAACAATTATTCTGGCTGTAATTATGTCCAATTAAAACCACAGATGCCAGTTTAACTAATAAAACAAGACAACGTATGTACACAAATTGATCCCAACACATGATTCTCCCATCAATAGGGCATCATCAAGTTTATCATATCAAAGTAAAAAACACTACAAAAATAAGCTACTACTAATTGGTGGCAATATCCAGCATCTCCCACTGTGCTTCAGAGTGGAACCAGTTGTGATCCTTGGTAGCAAATTTGTAGTGGTTATCGTTAGAGGTTATATTGTCTTAACCCTCGGATATTTAGCGGCGTTTAAGTTTATCCGTTTGACTGTGTAGATTAGAGGAAGTGAGGTGTGGCCTCACCGGAGCAGAGCGTCTTAAATCTCACTACCAACAAGCAGAGAGTCCGAATGCCGAAAGCGCGGAATGAGCCCACACTACTCCGGTTTCGACAAAACACTGGTCTCATGAGGTTGAATCCATCAATAAGGGAGGGTCTCATAAATATATTTCGGTATACAGCACATCGCTGAAGCATACATCCTATATTGCACACAATTGGATTTGTATGATCGATCATATGTTCGTGATCTGATGATCAATTATGTCCATAACATAGGGCAATTGAGCTTGGTTGAGGAGTTTGCGATCCTCGTGTACAGTGGAGCCGAAAATATAATTTTGAGACATTTATTTTGAAATATCTGATCTTTGTTTTCTTGTGACATGCAGCGAAGAAGCTCCAGGCTTCACACCCATGTGAGCTCGAGGTGACAGTGTAGGCGACTTGAAAAATTGATATAGCATTGCTATTGCAGCATTGACTTACGGTATGTAAAAGATACCGAAATTGAATTTTGAACTAAAGCTTGAAACTCAAATGGATATTAAGATGCTTCACTGAAGTCTCAAGACAGAGTTATTGAGTTACCAAGGTGAGTTTGGCAGGAGATCGTCTGTGGGATTTCAAGAACAAAATCGATTACGTTTTGTTTACATTAATTTTAAAATGAATTACCTGAACCTACAACTTGTACTCTACCCATATATAGTATTTGAAGCTCACGTCATTCACTCGCAAAAATACCTAATAAGGGCGAAAAAAAACAAAATTAATATGTTTACTCAACAGTGTACACAGTGCGCAAATATGTATATATATCCATTCATTCTCTCATTCTGCCCGAGGGCAAATGTCTTTCACGGCAATCATAGCATTTTCATGCTATGATTTGCAGCGTTACTAGGGAATTATAGGTGTGGTGGCTTCCTATTGCTTTTCACACCGATGAAAGATGATGATGATAATGATAATGATGATGATGGTGGTGGCCGGATGATTTACAGGGACCGTTGGTCTCTAAGCGTCCTGACATTTGTCTTACAGGTGAGGAAAAACCCCGAAAAGAACTTCACCTAGGATCCTGTCCCTACCGGGAATCGAATCCGGGCCCGCTGCGTGACAAGGCAGTACCCTACCTCGAGACTACAGCGGTGGAATATATATATATATATATATATATATATATATATATATATATATATCCATCCATAGTAATTCTGCCCGAAGGCAGGTCCCTCACTGCAATCATAACATTTTCATGCTATGCTTGCAGCTTTACTAGGGAATTGTAGGTGCGGTAGCTTCCCGTTGTTTTCCACACCGGTGAAGGATGATTGATTATGATTACTCCTCACTGATGATGATTGCACCAGATGATTTATGGGGACCGTTTTAGGGCCTTTTAAACCCCTTGGTTACAGGTGAGGGCAAACCCCGATAAAAACCTCACCCAGAAAAACTGCCCCGACCGGAATCGAAGCTGGGCCCGCTGCGTGACAAGGCAGCACGCTACCTTGAGACCACAGCGGTGGATATATATAATATATATATATATATATATATATATACACACACACATTAATTTCGAGATTTTTTCATGATATACATTCACGAACTCTTACCACACACATGTAAAAAATATATATATTATATATATATATATAACTATTGTTGGCGTGTAAGCATAAATTAACCAAATGCTTACTAAATGTGATTTTTCTATATGGTCATTGTTACAGACAGCAACATCTTCCATGTGTCTAATCTCAAAATTGCGGCAAGTCTTACCAACATAACCGCGATGTAATAATCATAGAATAACTTGTAAATATTAGATTTTTGTTTGTTTGTTTGTTTGTTTGATTGTTCTTCAAACTTTGTTTACCGTTACATAGACGGCATAAATGTTGATGTGTTCTGAAACCAACGAAGATAGTGCTTTTTTTTCTAAATATATTAGCAATTCTATCACAAATCGCGCCTATGTAAGTCACATAAATTTGTTGAAATGACTGGATGACAAACATAAAGTAGAGAACGAACCGAATCCTTTGGTTTATGTTTACTTAAATTATTAATAACTAATTTAGAATAACTAGAAAAAAATAACGACTTGACATTTTAAAACGTAAAAAAAATAGTTGTACATTGTTGAAAGAACAGACTTATTCAATTTTTCGTCTTTATTATTATTTTTATGAGTGACTTTCTGTAGAATTCGTCACTTGACGCTACCTTTAGATACAATAGTATATATAGTTGGAGCTTGTTTTTGTTTTTAGTAGTGTTTTTACTTTGATGTGTTCATCCTAATTATGTCCTGTTAAAAGGCGACACACATGTTGGGATCAATTTGGGTTTGTTTCGTGTCTTGTTTTATTAATTTTACTAGTATGTGTAAATTTCATTGGACAGATTTGCATCCCAGATTGATTTTTGACACTTTTATTGGAATCATTAGTAAGGTAATTATTTATTTTATATATAATACATTTCCGCAAAGTTACGCCGACTCCATTAACTAAATATGATCATTATTGTGGTTATTGTATTTTAATGTAACATACATATCTGACCTTCACTGGGTAAAATTTAACAACGTAACTCCCCGGAAGTGTCGAACACGATGTTCATGGCCTTAAGTTTTCCACATCCCTGTCTTGTGCTCATACTTTCCAAATATCTCAGTATATTATACTATTCTCCCAACTCGTTATTCGCTTTGTCTACTGAGCGCTTTACCCCTACCTTCCCTGCAAGTATTTCCAGTCTGTTTAATTTTACATCTGTGCCACTTGTCCTGCCATTCGCAATCTCCGAGATTTATTTATTCTAAATAAGTCTGATTTCCCATAAGGATTATATAATCCAGTATTATGATTTTTCTTGCCTCAGACGAAGCGGGACTTGATTCGATCTTCAGTTGGGACAAGTTTCCTGGGTGACGATTTTACGGGCTTTTCCTTGTCTATAAGATAAATATCGGGAAACCTTAGAGCCAAATGATCCCCGACTGCTATCCGGACTTCTCAATCATTTATAATATTATATTCCCCTTGTTTAATATGAGTAAATGTTTGTATTACGTGCCTTGCTTACGTATGCCTGTTGTTCCGTAGGTGGATCTGACATTGAGATGACCGGTCATCCAAGGATACTCTCTATGGCCTTATCTGGTCTAAAGATTATGTATTTTATCCAATTATAAATCCTTTCCTGAAAGTCCTGGCCATATAAGGACATTGTTATGTGGGGCATTTAAAAGTACCTACAAGGGAAAGAGGTTAAATGAGGTAAAGAGAGAGACAGAGAAAATTAATATAAATGCCATCATCATCATCATCATCATCATAGTACATTCACGAATTTAGGCCATTTGTTGACCTGTTTGGACTTCAAGAGAAACACCATCCAAAAGTCTTTTGAGTGGACGTCCTGGTCTTCTTCTTCCTGCAGGTTGATATCTTAACATTTGTTTGGGTATTCTGTGATCTTCCATTCGATGAACATGTTGCATCCATCTTGACTTATAATCAGAAATTATGTTTTCTAGAGGTTTGTAAGGGGTAGTGACGTGTGTATAACCTCTCCTACCCAATTCTCATCCTCACCTTCTCGTGGTACAACCCGTTTTCACAAACGAGGCTCTGAGGACCGAGTCACGGCGGTATAACGTTCATCGGTACTGAGTAAATGCGGTATCCTAATGTCTGTCCAGAGACTAAAAGGTAGCAGGCCTACCACTGTACTACTTAGCGTCGGGCCAGTAACCTGTCCTAAGGAACTTCAAAACTACTTTCAAGTCTCAACATGAAAAAATCCAGAAGGAATTGAAAAAATAATATAAATGTACGTCAAATAAATTACTCCTTTCATTATTAAGAGACTTATAACTTGTTTCCAAAAGTAGGAATAACAACATGATTTTATTGAAATTGTTAAAAATTCCTATCTCTATATTACAAAAATGTGAAGAAGCTTAAGGAATACCATATTTCAATTCTAAAGTGTGAGTTGAGACCGCGATGTAGCATATTTCAATTTACAAAAATGATAATTTCAGTTGTTAGTGAAACCTTGCCTGGGAATTACGGAAAACTCTGCATGAAATAGTAATTATAGCTGAAATGTAGGTTTATTTATTGAGTGAAGCGATACTTGAATTGCACAATATTACTGAACAGTAAAACAATTATTTATACTGTGTAATTATATGGAGTTCTTTTCATTATAATTGACAGTCTGAATTGAAGTAGTGCAAACGCTGGATGCAATTCTTTTATGATTACACACTGACATATTGCAGACCGTAATTAACTGACAAGTGCAAATTTAACCGCTTCAAACGTTCAGCATAGATTGGAAAAAAGGGAAGTTTATTCATAGTGGCTTTACAAACACGCGTCATTATAGGATCATTAAATACTATACTAAAATTTTGCCTTTCATGTTTCATCAAATGGATTTACTATTGACTCTAAATTGACATGGATAAAACAATATAGGTCCTATATTTTATAGCCTTTACATAGTAAATTCTCAAGACTTCTGCTATAATTAAGGCATTGTCCCTGATAGCGGTGACGTTAGAACAGGTGACATTTTTTTAATAACTGCACACCTGTTTTATACAAAAATCTTCACATTTTACACTCTGGTCATTTACCCCCAAATATACATTCATATCCCATGCCCTTTAATCCTTTTTTCATTTATCGCTTTCTTTATGTCCAACAGAATGTACCTCTTCTTGCTACAATCCACTCCAAAACTCATTTTGATAACCATTTTCATCCATTTGTTACAAATAACACTGGCCAACATGATTTTTGTCTCAGGAATGCCAATAGTTTTAGTTAATGCAGTTTTTGTTATCGTGTTTTCAAATATGTATTTGGAATTTCTCCATCACCCACAACTTTTTTATTTCAATTTCAATTAATGGATTTAAATAATTATTTTTTAATAAACGTTTTTTTCGTCTATTTGTCCATTGTAAAATAAAACGGGTAACACTTTCATCAGGAGATTTGAGCAATGGAAAAGAGATATCAAGGCAAATGGAATCCTAATATGCAAGCCGATTATTGGACCTTCAAGAGGGATGCTCCATAGGCGAAATATAACAGAAAATCACCATTTCTTACTTTCTAGGTGAGTCCGAATGTTCGAATATTGTGTAGTTATGAATGTATAAAATATTGAAATGTTTGAAATCATAAATTCTTGTCTCTCGGAAACTTTGCGTGATGGAGAAACCCCGATATCATATTTGAACTCAGGAGAAACAACACTATCAGAATCACATATTGTTCTTTCTGAGACAACAAAAAGTTTCTTTCTTCATTTTACTAAACATATAATTTCATTTCCTTTATCGATGTGTTGCCTAATAACTTAATTTTTCATTCAGTGCAGTTCATACTGTTAGGCTGGACGTCACAATAAAACCATTTCCAGTGAATTTCTCAATTTTATTCACAGTAATTCACTGTACAAGCACGCAAGATTATTCTCTAGTAAGTCCTTGGCGTTTTCAGATAATAACTAAAGTTAACAACTTCCAGTCTCTAGTTGCACTGATTTCGTGCCCATAACACCTAGTTCCACCCACTGGCTTTCAATTCTCTTTACTAGTCGCTTTCCAGACAACAACTGACTGGGAGGTCAACCTCGACTAACTTCTTCTCAAAGTACTACCGCTATATAAAATAATCATGCAAGATTCTGAAAAGCTCACCATCTACAAAATCGACGGCGCACTCGGACATTCGAGAGGACATTCATTCTCGAACTAAATCTTCTAGAAACGGAAATATCCCTAACACCGCAAGCCATTAAGTGGGTAGCGAATTTTGAAATAAATAGAGTAATTCATAGAAATATGTTATATTTGTATTGCCAAACGATTTCCTTAAACGATCTGTAAGATTAAATAAGTTTCCATATTGTGGGGAAATGATAATGAAAGAGTTTTAAATCGTCAAATTGGCGAAATGTTAATTAAATGTGTCGTACCGCAGTTTAAATAAAATTACTTAAAAATGTAAATTATTATTTTAGATTGTACAATTCGACACAAGTTCATATAACATTTACTCGTTCGTTCTTCTAACCCTTTAATAAAAACATTAAATATATTAAAACTATGTAACTATTCGATAAATTATCAGTTAAAGGATTAACTACAAGAACGTTGTTTAAAATTCTGACAATGTTTTATTCGTTAGACGAACGTTTTGACAATAAACGTTTGTGTACACATGAATTATTATGTATATAAACTGCATTAATCTCTTATATTCAACTTAAAGTGATTTCAAAGTTTAGGCAATAAACTATATATATATATATATATATATAAATTTATATTATATGGACATAGCCTCTTACTGTCCATCGCTGTGGTCTCGAGGTAGCGTGCTGCCATGTCACGCAGTTGGCCCGGGTTCGATCCCAGGTCGGGGCAATTTTTCTGGGTGAGGTTTTCATCGGGGTTTTTCCTCACCTGTAAGACAAATGTCAGAAAACTCTAAGGCCCAAACGGTCCCCGAAATCTTATGGACATCCTTATCATTATCATCATCATCCTTCACCGGTGTGGAAAGCAACGGGAAGCTACTACACCTAAAATTCTCTAGTAAAGCTGCAAGCATACCATGAAAATGCTATGATTGCAGTGAAAGACCTACCCTCATGCAGAATTACTATGGATGGATGGATGGAGCCTCTTAATTTAATTAATTAAGGAAAAAATATTATGAGTAGTAGAGAATAAGGTTCTTAGGAAACGTTTCGGACCAGAGACGAACTAACTGTGAATAGAGAGGATTACATAACACTGAGCTATATGACCTTTATGGGAACCCATATGTCATAATAACGTTAAGTCACATAGATTACGATGGACAGGTGATGTTACACGAATAGGAAATGCAAGAGGGCCGTAACCTTCTTTAGGAGAATGAAAGGGAAATCGCCCAGTGGATAGATAAAGAACGATGTGGAAGAATAACATTAGATATAATTTAAGGGAGGTGAATTATACAGGGATTTATTCTCAAATCTAAGCTGAGGATACGGATCTATGAAGGAGTGCTTTTGTCCGCGAGGCCATGACCTCCGTTTTTGATAGTGTCTGTTGCTTAGGTGCTGTATAGAACAAGCAGTAGTTATTTTCCATTACCAATTCTTATTAAATATATATGCATGAGCTATAGGTTTTCCAAAATCTCTATATCGCTCTCAAATTTCAAAGCAAGCAAATTATCAAGTACCTATTAATATAATAGCAGGAATATTCGAAGCAAATTATCTATTCATCACAAATTGGGGATGTTTATAGCCCGAGCGACTTCCATTCCTGAGATGTTAAATATAAAATTGGTACCTGGTGAGTCAGTCGTCCTCAACTAAATTATTGAATACTTCCAATATGGAGGCCTTTCAAAATCAATGTTTCATCGTTTGCACATAACTGGAACTGATGTTGTTGTACAGGTTGTTCAACGGGTTTATATCTGCGAGTGTATTTTCATTGAGTGGGTCAGTTTTCTTTGTTTCTTTTCTCCTTTTAGAATTTTAAAAGTGTTGATTTCATTACTGCTCCTTAGTCAAATTTTATTTGCTTCTGAGAATGTCATATGTAGAGTTCTAAATTCTCGGCGTACGTATAATCAAATATAATTATATGCTATGTAATCTAAGTTTAGAAACAAATATAATTTTATTTTTCAGTATGCACCTCGATGAAACGAAAAGGAGAACCCAAAAATTATAAAATATGTTGATAAAAATATAGAGAGAATTTGATCAAATCTGGAAGTGAGGAAAAATAAAAACGTGCAATTCAAATAAATGAAAATATATTTATTATTTTTCCTTATTTTTATTGTGAGTTGTAATGTATTATATATGTTCATAGAATAATCCGCATTAATTATCAATTTTTACACGCTTTATATTAGCTTGACCTGTATCTATCTAATATATATGTAACGAAATATTTCAACCCGGTTTTCACCCACCTATAATCATTGGATCGCCTTTATACTTTGTATACTTGTAAAGGGCCCGTGACAACAATTTCATATTTTTTCCCTAAAATCCTGGCCAGAATCATCAGAAAATAAAAAAAAAGTGTCTTCGTGTCTATGTAACGGAATCTTTGAACCCGATTTTCACCCACTTGGAAACATTGGATCTATTTGAAACTTTGTATACTTGTAAGGGACCCGTGACAATACAATAATTGCATATTTATTTTCTAAAATCCTGGCCAGAATCATCATAAAATGAAAAAAATGAAAACTGGTATAACATGTTGCGGACTTGTCGACATTTTAGCCAATCGTAGTAAGAGCCGAGTTGGTAGAGCGGTGAAATCTAGTGGTATATAACTTCAGTATTACATAGGTCGCTGGTTCGAATCCGGCTGGGGGGATATTTTAGAAGAGTATTACGTTTAGCTCATACTGCAATAGTATCGAATTTAAAGATATTTACGTTTTTATCTTATTCTGTAAAATATTAAAACTAAAAAATAAATAATAGTTTTAAAAACTAAAACAACACACTTTATTAGAAATCCGAACTAAACAAATGAAAAATAATTTTAATTTCCAACAGGCTTGCGATAAAATTAAAGTGGTCAACAAAAAAAATCATCTCCAAGACATATAATAAAACTAGAGTTATCAAAAATGGAAGAAAATAATTTTACCATCAAAAGCGTGGGGTGCCTTTTATGATATTTACATCTTCTTAGAGACTTTGCTTTTACCCATATCTGTTTATTATCAAATATATTAATTGATATAGAGCACCCCACGCTTTTGATGGTCAAATTATTTTCTTTTTGTTGATAACTCTAGTTTTATTATATGTGTTGGATATGATTTTTTGTGGACCATTTTAATTTTATCCCAAGCGTGTTGGAAATTTAAATTATTTTTCATTTTTTAATTCGGTTTTCTAATAAAGCGTGTTGTTTAAGTTTTTTAAAACTATTATTTTTATATTTTTGCTCCGTTTAGTTAAAAGTATTTTACATCTTAAATGACACAATCTTATGTCGAACATGTTGACATGAAATAATGCTACTTTAAAATTTAAATGAAATAAATCAACATTTGTAAAATCGTAAATATTCAATAAAATAATATATCTTATAGTTACTGCTTTAAATTGTTTGTTTTTCATGTTACACTTTATATTATTTTATGTACGCGAGCTACATAGTAACCAGAATACTAATAACGAAAAAATTCTAAAGAACTCCATGGCGCGACAGGCCCAGAAGGCCCTCGGCCTACGATCCGGCTGCTGGCCTCACATGTGTTAATCACAGAGATAGACGATCGTCTAGCCCGTAGGGTGCATGTCGGTCCGCCGTTATAGCTGGTTTTCTGAACCTGAAGCCGCTACTTGTTGTAGCTACACAAATTCCTCACAATGTTGGGTCTCATACAGATTGAAGTTCCGTGAGAACATTTCTTCCCCCATGGAGACTCGAACCATCCCAAGTCCCGTAGCTCTGTGCCAAGGCTTCTTCCCTTAACTATTTGGCTACGGCTCGGGACAATAAACAAATTAAACTGCCAGTATTAATCGTAAGTAAAGAGTTACGGGAAGATAGGAGCAGAAAATATAAAAAAGGAAATAAATATATAACTGGATTTGAAGGATGTTAAGGAAAAGCTGTTAAAACACTTGATACTGTATATTATTTTGTTTCTCAGGAGGAAAGTAAAAGTAGTTGATCAAATTGCAGAGATGTTGAGATCTTTGAAAGAAATTTGTAATTAGGCGCAGATTAACAGCTGATTCAGAAGTTTGTATTTCGCGTTCCTAGAAGATGTGGAGGCGCATTTATTGGACTTAATGATCTAGGAGTTGCGTTCTTTGCCTCTGGTCCCGACGATCGCGAGTTCAAACCTGACCGGAATCGATTGGGTTATTTTAGGATATAAAATTCCAAGGTGCAAATCATACTGGAGATAATTCAAGCAGCAGTTGGAAGATTTTCAGGCTCGTGAAAGTACATCAAACCTAAATTAAAACCTCCGAGAAAAATGTAATCAGGTAATACACAGTTGCCTAATAGGTGTCATTATGAAACCATCAGCTAATCACTTGTCACTCACTGACATGTGCATAGAAATAACTGTAATTAATTATCTTGGTTAAATAACGCCCTCAAGGGAGTACCCGTATCCCACGTGAACGTATACTTGTGTATATATAGATAATATACGGGGATTTTCAGAAAGAAGGAACGGATTTCAAACATTTATGTCTTCCAAACTACAAAAAATAAAAACACAATTCCAACGTACCTGGAAAGAAAAAAAGTTAAAATTTAACTATTTATGCATTCAATATCAGCACGACAAATATCAAAACTTGGCTTATTTCTTGCCACACACGAATCAACTGGTCTCCAGTTATCGAATTCACAGCTTAGCCAATTCGATGCCGCAGATTTTCAAGAGTGTCAGGCATAGGAGGGATAAAAACACGGTTTTTACGTAACCCCACAGATAAGAATCGCAAGGTTAGGTCTGGTGACCTGGGAGGCCATCTGTAATGAATTTTATCTTATGCTCCTCCTCTTCCATTCCAACGTTCTGTTGTGTCGCCATTTTAATACAAACAGCCGACATGACAAACAACAGCGCCAATGCGGCCGTGATAGGAACTTCAAACTTTTCTCTTTCCAGTAACGTTGGAATTGCTTTTCTACTTTTTGTAGCTTGGAAGAAATAAACGTTTGAAATCTGTTCCTTCTTTCCGAATAACCGTACATTTAATTTAATGTGGAATTTAAGAAAAAATTTATTTTTCGAAACACGCAAGTAAGATGTGTTATCATTCCTTTGACGCTAAATAGTGACCACTGTTATGAGTAGAGAAAGATACTGTTTTGTTTTGCATTACAGTACATCGCAAGAAACGAACTAGATAATAATTGTCAGATCACAGTTGGTGGACTTTAATTGATTCCCGCGGAGGTGAGCGACTTTGTTCACGAAGCTGGAGGCTTAAGGGGAGTGGATTGAGGTTACAATAATTATTGTACATTACACTCACATATGCCATTTGTAGGCTAGACTAAGCGTAATGAATTCGTTGAACATTGTGATACATAAGAGCGAGAAACCAAGTTAATCTAAGTCACATATATTTTAACTCACATCGTGACACGAATACTCACAACAAAAACACTAATACAACTTTCTGTGACACTGCAGCCCACAGTGGGCCAAGGCCAACTGGACTCTCCTCAATGTATATATCCATTCGTTTATTTTAAGCTTTAATTAAATGGCGAATACCAGACAATACGTCAAATGACAGAATATTAAAATAAGTTATAATAAGAATATGTCAACTTTCTATAAACTTCACATGATTAGATGCCTGAATTGTAATGTGCTGTTACACATTACATCTGCTCTGCTTCCGAAAATCGCAGGTTCGATACCGTTCAAATGCCATACTACTTTTACGAGAAAAAAAAATATTTTCACGAAAAATTGTTAATTCGAACACAAAGAAATTTTAGTGGATAGTGAATGCGCGAGACTTATCATTGTAGCCCAATATTGTAATGAATAGGATATCACCTCCTTACATATACTTAATTAATCTAATAACAGAAAAGCTATATTAAGCGCACAAAACAATAAAAAAATATAAGATCATTAATGTTTAATTCCCCGCACAACGTTATTCAGACGCATGATGTGATAATGGAAATCGCATTCAGGGTTCGATTTTATTTATTATTCATTCATTAATTTTAGAGGTAAAAGTCATATGTGGGAAAGATTTATAATCCTATTCAATTTTACTGCAGTCCATACAAATGGCAGCATCTGACAATAACTTCGGATATCTTAGTAACGTATCAACACTTCTAAAATGCATTTTAGAGCATCGTTGAGGTTATGTAATAAGATATTACACATAAAATTGGTACCTGGTAAGTTAGTCGTTCTCAGCTATATCATAACTTCATTAAGTAGTTAAGAACTTCATCAAGTAGTTGAGTAGTTAAGAACTTCATCAAGTAGTTGAGTAGTAAGAACGTCATCAAGTAGTTGAGTAGATAAGAACTTCATCAAGTAGTTGAGTAGATAAGAACTTCATCAAGTAGTTGAGTAGATAAGAACGTCATCAAGTAGTTGAGTAGTTAAGAACGTCATCAAGTAGTTGAGTAGTTAAGAACGTCTTCAAGTAGTTGAGTAGTTAAGAACGTCATCAAGTAGTTGAGTAGTTAAGAACGTCATCAAGTAGTTGAGTAGTTAAGAACGTCATCAAGTAGTTGAGTAGTTAAGAACGTCATCAAGTAGTTGAGTAGTAAAGAACGTCATCAAGTAGTTGAGTAGTTAAGAACGTCATCAAGTAGTTGAGTAGTTAAGAACGTCATCAAGCAGTTAAGTAGTTAAGAACGTCATCAAGTAGTTGAGTAGATAAGAACTTCATCAAGTAGTTGAGTAGTTAAGAACGTCTTCAAGTAGTTGAGTAGTTAAGAACGTCATCAAGTAGTTGAGTAGATAAGAACTTCATCAAGTAGTTGAGTAGTTAAGAACGTCATCAAGTAGTTGAGTAGATAAGAACTTCATCAAGTAGTTGAGTAGATAAGAACGTCATCAAGTAGTTGAGTAGTTAAGAACGTCATCAAGTAGTTGAGTAGTTAAGAACGTCTTCAAGTAGTTGAGTAGTTAAGAACGTCATCAAGTAGTTGAGTAGATAAGAACTTCATCAAGTAGTTGAGTAGTTAAGAACGTCATCAAGTAGTTGAGTAGTTAAGAACGTCATCAAGTAGTTGAGTAGTTAAGAACGTCATCAAGTAGTTGAGTAGTTAAGAACGTCATCAAGTAGTTGAGTAGTAAAGAACGTCATCAAGTAGTTGAGTAGTTAAGAACGTCATCAAGTAGTTGAGTAGTTAAGAACGTCATCAAGTAGTTGAGTAGTTAAGAACGTCATCAAGTAGTTGAGTAGATAAGAACTTCATCAAGTAGTTGAGTAGTTAAGAACGTCTTCAAGTAGTTGAGTAGTTAAGAACGTCATCAAGTAGTTGAGTAGATAAGAACTTCATCAAGTAGTTGAGTAGTTAAGAACGTCATCAAGTAGTTGAGTAGATAAGAACTTCATCAAGTAGTTGAGTAGATAAGAACGTCATCAAGTAGTTGAGTAGTTAAGAACGTCATCAAGTAGTTGAGTAGATAAGAACTTCATCAAGTAGTTGAGTAGTTAAGAACGTCATCAAGTAGTTGAGTAGTTAGAACAACTTGATGAAGTTTAATAATTTAGTTGAGGACGACTGACTTACCAGGTACCAATTTTATGTGTAATATCTTAGTCCACCGCTGTGGTCTCGAGATAGCGTGCTGCCTTGTCACGCAGCGGGCCCGGGTTCAATTCCCGGTCGGGACAGGCTATTGGGTGAGGTTTTTTCGGGCTTTTTTCTCACCTTTAAGACAAATGTCAACAAGCTTAGGGCCCAACGGTCCCCGAAAATCATCCGGCCATCAACAACATCCTTATCATTATCATCATCAACCGTCACCGGTGTGGAAAGCAACGGAAAGCTACCACACCTATAATTCCCTGGTAAAGCTGCAATGCATAGAATGAAAATGCTATGATTGCAGTGAAAGACATGCCCTCGGGCAGAATTACTATGTATGGATGGACTAAGGTATATACTGCTATCTGAAGAGAAGCAAGTACCTGCTCGTAACATCGGTCAGCTTGAGGAGGTATATTGTATACTGGAGTCTGACGAGGGGTTAGCAGCTGATTATAATCCTTGTGCAGAATCTTGTGTTGCCACACTTCGATTATTGTGACACTATATCATATAATGATCTAAACCATGACTTGTCGCAGACACTACAGCGTGTTCATAATGCTTGCGTTCGATTCATTTTCAATATCCACCGTTATGACCATATTTCCGAACACTTTAATGGCCACTCTTGGCTCCGTCTTACTGACAGACGTAAATTGCACTTTCGTTCACTCCTTTTCAAGCTTCTGAATCCCTACACTCTTACTTACCTGGCGTCCAGATTTGAGAAGTTATCTTCTTACCACAATATTGACACCAGGTCACAAGATAACATGTAATAATTTAGATGTCTGCTAACAATTCCTCTTCATAGCACTTCCTCTTATTCTACTTCCTTCACAGTGGCCTCTGCCCGTTCCTGGAATTCCCTCCCTCAAGATATCAGGGGTTGCTGCACACTTGACACTTTTAAGTCACGCTTATGCAGTTAACTGTTGTCTAATAATTAATTTTTCTCTATTTATTTAAATGTATAATATGTCATTAATAACCTTTTTCTCTTTTTATATATCTTGTACATATTATATATATAATATATATATATATATTTCATTCGTTAAATTTAGAGTAAATCAAAATACATTATAAATATTAATTGTATTCTATCTATAACATGTAATCGTTTATGTATATTGTAATTTAGATGTAAGACTATTTTTTTGTATTTTTTAAAACCTGGTTGAGTGGTAGACAAGTCCTTAAGACTCTAAATCTGCCAGTAAAATAAAGCTATAATTATTATTATATACTCGAACGCCCCAAAGGGAACTTTATTACAATAAGAATTCAGGTTAATGTATTAAAATCGATATCTCGTAAAGAGATACCGACAATTTTAAAGAGATTTTAATGCAGAGTGAAGAGAGACCAGGATCTTATCGTTCATCTGGATCTCCTTAAGAGCCTTTACTGCAGTCTGAAGAGAATCCATATTTATTCATAACCCCGGGCCTATTGAAGTTAATTTGAATATAGCCTAACAATGCTGGACCAAAGAGAGATGAACCGACAGGCGAATGGAGAAGACTACATAACAGTGAACTACATGATCTTTATAGGAAGTCAAAATATAATAAGAACTGTGAAACTTTGTAGACTGTGATGGGCAGGACACGTGGCACGTATGGGAATTGAAAGACGTGCATGGAAGCTTCTTGTAGGAAAACCAGAGGGAGAACGCTCAGTTGGTAGACCAAGAATGAGGTGGGAGGATAACATTAAATATGATTTGAGGGAAGTAGATTATACAGGGAATGATTGGAAAAGCATTAGCTCAGGATAGGGATGTATGGAGAGCTTATATCCGCGCGGGCATGAACCTACGGGTTCAATAGTGCCAGTGAGTAAGTAAGTATAGCCTAATAATGCTGACGCCCTATGACCTGAGAACAACTTTAATTAGCCCGCCACGCCCACTTGGCACAGACGTTCCAGGTTCTCCTACTTTCCACTCAGGGGACAGATATAGAATTATATATATATATATATATATATTGGGTCTGGATTTCTGTGCTGTATTTCAGAAAAGAAAAATGTATAGGAGGTGAAAGAAGATTAACGAAGTAAATAAAACAATGAGGATTTCGATTAAAAACGACTAGAGTCACATTATGACAAATTTTCAATAATTAAGTGCTAATGTGCTTTAAATCTATAATACAAGAACGGTAAAATTAATAATCCAACACAATACTAAAACAACTTATTTTATTACATGTAAACTTTAGGTAACATATTTTTATATGTAGGGAAATGACACTATAAACTAGTATTCGAAAACAAAAAAAGCAACAAATGGACTTTAATTGCTTGTAGACTTCGCCCAGTAACGAAATACCATCGATCGAAAAAAATATAATGAAAAAAGTATATTCCTTTCAAGAACTTACAATAACATATGGATTAGTGATTAATATATTTATTACAATTTATATAAATTAGAGAATATTAATTATTTAGTGAACATATTAAAAATATTTAAGAAGTCACAAAATAATAGAAAGTTTAAAAGAGGAATTAAACCTGTCTGTAGTCTAAAAATATGTCAGAATCGCATCATAACTTTCTGAAAAAAAAACATAACAACAATATGCTTAGATCAATTCAGTGTCTGGTCATAACCTTCTACCTTCTGAAAAGTTATTTACTTTAACCTCATAAAAATTATATATATATATATATATATATATATATATATATATAAAGGGATAGAGTTTAGCATGTGATAGTAATCTCAAAACTTCTAAAGGTGTCATCATTTGATTGTAACGTTGAAATTAATGAAGTGAATTTTACAGGAAGCAATTTCTATATACACTGCTCAAAACAATTAGAGGAACACTTGTAATAAATTGAATAAGTAATTGTTTTTTAAAGCTGTGATGCTGAAAGTTGGACAATATGTAAATTGAATTATTAATTTTATCATTAGATACAAATTTTAAAGATCCATGGCCTAAATACAGACAAATTACCTCAAATAACAAATATAGAGAATTTGTTTATTTTGGAAGGCACTGGGCACTTCTAATGGTAAGCTTCCTGATGTTGATATAGTGACGAATGTAGATTATTGCCTTGTTTATTGAAGTCTCTGACAAAATTAGACATTTAAATGAGTTTGGAGTATATCATGCTCTACATCGTTTACGACAAGGTCAATCTCTACGACAAGTGGCTAGAGAGCTTGGGGTTTCTCCTTCCGTGGTGTCCAGGTTAGGCAACAGGCACAGAGAAATAGGTCAGTATTGTAGAAGACGTGGCCAGGGCCGTATATTTAATACAAGCTCCCAGGATGACAGATACGTTGTTCTTTCTGCTCTTCGACAGCGTACAAAAACTGCAAAAGACCTGCAGAATGACCTTCATATGGCTTCCGGAAACCGGGTTTCAGACAAAACCATAAGGAACAGATTAAGGAAAGAGAATATTCGTCCAAAAAGGCCCGTTAAAAAACCACGCTTAACAAATGGGCATAAGGCAGCAAGACGTACGTATGCTGAAAACCTTGGTGATTGGAACCTGAACCAGTGGGAGTCTGTGCTCTTCTCGGCCGAATACAGGTATCGTTGTGATGATCGATTGAGGGTGCGGGGACGGCCAGGAGAAAGATTTTCTGCAGAGGCTCTCCAGGAAATTGATAGATTTGGAGGAGGTTCCATAATGGTGTGGTCCGGAGTTATGTACAACAATCGTACGGACCTTGTACTTGTTCCCCACCGACTGAATGCTGTCCGGTATATCGAGCACGTTCTGGAAGAGCATGTAGTACCTGCTGCCATTGGAGTAGGCCCTGGATTTCTGTTTATGCAGGATAATGCCAGGGCACATTCTGCGGCTGTCACCAGGGATTTCCTGAGGAGGAATGAAATTGAGGCAATGGAGTGGCCAGCGGTCAGCCCAGACCTCAACCCTATTGAACACTTGTGGGATCTTCTAGACAGGAAAGTCAGGAACCGACATCAAGCTCCACAAACTCTGCAGCAACTTGGAGATGCTCTGAAGGAGGAATGGGAGAATATCTCGCAAGAGGAAATCCAGAATCTTATTGGGAGCATGCCACGAAGGTGCCAAACTGTCATCGAATGTCGTGGAGGCCATACACGATACTAACTCTATATAACGAGTGTTTAACTTTGAAAAATAAGCACAAGATTCAATTGCTTACATAGCGGAATTATTTGAAAAGTTAATTGTCAGCGTTATTCATTTGTTTTTACTAATATGAGCAATAAATAAATAACCACAAATATTGTACTTTATTAATTTCATGTTTGTACCTTTATCCAATGAAAAAAATATTTGCATATTTCTTAGTGTTCCTCTAATTGTTTTGAGCAGTGTACATTATTTAAAACCCATATATTTCTGAAGAGACCTTTATAGATCAACGACAAGCTCATTTCTCTTACTATTTCAAAACTTCCTATATAGGCTTAACTGAGGACATATTGGGAGATTTCATTGTAAAATATCTCACAGATTGTGAGGAAGATATTACTGATATTTGAAGTCTGTAAAGTCATGTCATAATCTTGCATCCCGTAAAGACATTTGTAATGTTTCCAATTTTTCCAGAGTTATTTATAATGTAAGTTTTAAGCACCGTGTCATAAATTCAGTGAAAATTTGCAGCAGAGAATTTTAAAGAATCATACAGTATAATTGAAGGATACAAGTAGAAACATGTATAAACTTTTTAAACGTATTAATATAAAAATATTAAAATGAACAAACATGCAGACATGTGGTCAAAATAAACGTGTATAATTTGGTTAACATTTCCATAAAATTAATTTATTTTAGTTACTCATTAAAACTGACAAAACGGTTCAGTGGCGCAAGAGATTTGACACTCGTCTCTTACCGGGAGGGTATAGATTTCGCGTCTCGGTCACCCCATGTGGAGTGGTGGAGGAAACGGTGTCCGGGCAGTTTTTCTCTGTTTTTTTTTTCAGTTTTCCCCTGCCACAAATTTCATTCCTTATATCTTCTGGGTAAAATTTGATAGGCCTTTCTCATCCACGTAATATTTATTTGGTGTCTCTTCCAGGCGATGAAGTGACAATTTGTCACAACCTAGGGGAAGTCCGGGAAAAGCGGTTGATTAATATTAGAGGACAAACACCACAATAAATTGATAGATACATTACTTGATTTATTTAATTTGATGCAGCGATGTTTAGTTGCTTGAATGAACATATTGTTTTTGTTATTATATATAATTCTAATAACAAAATAATACAAAATCCTGATAACGTGTCCCTTAGTCAATTTATTTCACGAATGAGCATATGCATATATAACAATAAACACAGCTTGTATTACAATTGTGTAAGTGTAACGCCACACACACAGCGCGCACACACACACACACACACACACATATATAGGTGCTAAGTTTGTTTTGCTATTTTCTTTGTGTTGAGCTATATAACTAAATTAGCTTAGTTATTTAATTCCGCAAAGCAGTACCCTCCCCCCCTAACCTGATCTAATGTTTTCCAATAATTGTGATTCATCTCTCTAAGTATGATTAAAGTTAATATTCCGTCTCATTATTGTTCTACCAACTCATAATTTTCCTCTGATTTAAGAAGTTTCCATACCCTTCTTTCACTTCCCATTGTGCCACCGAATTCTACGAGACAACTCTAGAGAAAGTAATAAATGTCAATTGTTATATAGGCCTACACAGACGTGGAGCGTGCTTTGGAGCCAATGCAGTAGTTGTTACGTGTGACTTGCACAAGTTTATTTTGAAATATAACTTGATACATCGAGAACATAACTCTCTAATGTTGTTACGGTGAATATTGTAAAAAGTAAACGAATAAGGCGAGGATAAATATTGATAGAAATACATGTATGCTGCAGAAATCAAACACTCGATTTACTTTAGAGTCACGTAGATAACATTCTAGTATTATACAAGAGCATAATTTTAAAATTCAAGAGCGTAAATCGGAAAGAAGTGCAAAAACAGAGATAGCGTTGTGATTTCTGATGAGACTCCATTCTGTACCTCATAAAATCTTAAACAAAATTGCAATTACCTTTCATTCATAGTGTTCTCCACGAGAGGATGGCTGCACTGCACTGCAACACTGAGCCGTCTCCTCTCTCTCCATAACCGGGCTTTCCTTTTTGGATCCGCATAAAAATCATTTAAGTTAATAGTTTATATCACCTGATTATCTTTTTTTTCTGCTTCTAACTTTCTTTTCGTTGACTATTCCTTCTAGGGCATCCGTCAGCAGGCAATTTCTTCTTAGCTAGTAGCCAATCCAATTTATTTTCCTCTTCTTTATGAGTTCCAGAATTGTTCTTTCTTCACCCACTCTGTCTAGTACATCTTTATTTTTAATTTTGTCTGTCCATATTATACGTTGCTGCCTTATCACACAGCGGGTCCAAGTTCGATCCCCGGTCGGGACAGTTTTTCTGGGTGAGATTTTAATCAGGATTTTTCCTCACCTGTAACACAAATGTCAGGAAATCTTTAAGGCCCAAACGGTCCCCGAAATCATATGGCCATCATCATCTTCATCATCATCATTCTTATCATTATCATCATCATTTTAAAATTATTTTCTTCTTCTTCTTCCTTCCAAGTATTAGGCCAAGGCCTGTTACGATCCTATAGAAAATTTTCCCTCCAGCGTTTCATAGGACGGCCCAGTGATCTTCGTCCTCTTGGTATATAATTATAAACAGCTTTGGGGATCCGATTTGAACTCATTCTTTCAAGATGGCGTTTCCAAATTAGTTGGTACTGTTTAATATTAGGGTAACAGAGTGGAACCCTTGATAGAGGTCCACTCCAGGGAGTAGGCGCCCCTGCCCTTTTGTGAGCTCCAGGTCCCACTCGCCCAGTGGGTAGTACCTGGGTAGGGCCCCGTCCACAGGGTTACGTGGGGAGAAGAGAAGTCCCCAAAGCCGTAGTGAAGGCAACTTCTCTAGGAGACGAACACTCCGAAATTCCAGTTCCCTGCCCTCCAGGAAGAGGGGTTTGGCTAGAGGCTGGTAACCTCTACTAGTAAAAAATAACTTACTCATAAACTTCAGCAGAAGAAAAGCCGGATTGATAAACCTTATGACGACCACAGCAAGAAAAAGTATAAAAAGAGATTTGGAATACATGACCAGCTTAAAATAGCGACTTGGAATGTCAGAGGCTTGGGAAGCAAAGAATTCGAACTAACAAAAGAAATGAAAAATAAAAGTATAAATATATTAGCTGCCTCAGAAACAAAGAAAAAATTGAAAGGATCACAAATGATAAATGATATGATGATGTTTTACAGTGGAGTAAGTCAGAAAGAAAGAGCGAAAGCAGGAGTGGCGATATTTGTGGATAAGAAATGGGGATCCAAAATAGACACGTATAATTGTATTAACGAAAGAATAATGACAATGCGATTTAAGCATAATAGAGGACATATGACAATTATAGCAATATATGCACCGGAGGAAGGTAGAGATGAAGAAACAAAAAACATTTTATACTACTCTACAAAAGGAAATAAATAAGATAAACAAGAACGACATAATAATATTATTAGGAGACTTTAATGCTAGAGTGGGGAATCAACCAGTGGCAAATGTAATTGGGATCCATGGAGAAAATGTTATAAATAAAAATGGACAAGAATTAAAACAATTTGCAATTTTTAATGATTTTAAAATAACAAATACATTTTATAAGAAAAAAGATATTCACAAATACACATGGTCAGCACGAGGTTTTCGTTCACTGATAGATTATGTGTTAATCAATAAGAAAGCATCATCATTATTAACAGATACGAGAGTATTTAGAGGAAGTGACATCTATTCAGATCACTATTTAGTAATCTCAAAAATAATATATTAGCGAGATGGAAGAAAAAACTAAAAACAAATATAGAAATAAAGAGACCACATTCAAAGTACATTTATTACAAGATAAAAGTATACAAAATCTGTATCAGAATAGGCTAAATGAACAATTAATATTAAAACCTACTTCCGAAGAAATAAACCGAGAATGGGATAATATAAAAGAAAGCATTGATAAAGCAGCATATGAGGCATTAGGAACAAAATATAAAATATATAACAAGAAGGGTTTAAGAATATGGAATGAAGAATTAGAGAGGATAATAAAAGATAAAAAAGAGGCTTATCACAAATATTTACAGAATAGAACACCAGAATTAAGAGTTGATTACAAACATAAAAGTGCAATAGCCAAAAGAGAAATTAAAAAAGCACACAAAGTCAGTTGGGATAGATATATAAGCAGACTAGAATACGATATACATGGGCAGCAAAAAATAGCCTATAAAGTAATGAAACATCTAAATAAACAAGAAAAAGATACAATACAGATCAATGCAATTGAGGAGAAACAATGGGAAGAACATTATAAAAAACTGTGGTATAATGAAAATAAAATAACTAAAGATAACATATATGAGTGTGAGATAGGAATAGATATGATAACAATGGAAGAATTAGAAGAAGTACTGAAAACAACAAAGAACAGAAAGGCAGCTGGAATAGACGGAATTAATATGGAATTAATAAAATATGGAGGAATTTTTTTAAAACTGAGATTATTACATTTTTTTAATTTATGTTGGAAACAAGCAACAATACCAGAAACCTGGACAACAGCAATAGTACAATCTATTTTTAAGAAAGGAGAACGTAAGACTGCAACAACTACAGAGGAATAAGCATTTTAACTGCAGGCTATAAAATATACTCAAGAATCTTAACATTTAGATTAAAACAAATAACAGAGGTAATGTTAACAGAAGAACAAAGTGGATTCAGACCAGGGCGTTCATGTATGGATAATATATTTACGATAAAAGAATTTATAAACAAAAGAAGAGAATATAACATGGAAACACACATAGCTTTTATTGATTTTGTCAAGGCATTTGATAAAGTAGACAGAGGAAAACTCTGGACAATTTTAAAAGAAAAAGGAATTCCGAAACACTTAATAGCAGCTATAAAGAGTTTGTACTGGAACACAAATTTTGTTATAAAAACTAGAAATGAAGTAAGTAAAAATAAAATTCATACTAATCAAGGAGTTAAACAAGGATGCAGTATCTCTCCAGTTTTATTTAACCTATACATCAATGATATAATAAAAAATGGAACGAAGAAACAAATAAGGAATAAAATTAGATAAAACACACTACTTGAAAACATTATTATACGTGATGACCAGGTAATAATAGCAAATACAGAAGACGAACTTCAGAGGAATATTTTTAAACTACATAATATATGTGAACAATATAATCTCAAAATATCCATAGAAAAAACTAAGGTAATGGCATTCCAAGGGAAAAATCAAATCAGATCGAAAATAGTAATAGAAAACAAAATCATAGAACAGGTGAACCATCTCAATTATCTAGGATGTGACATTTCATTTAATTATGATAATGATATAAATAATAAAATAGCAAAATTCCAGGGAATATGTGGTACGATAAAACGAACACTAAATAACAAAACAAGAAGAGAGACCCAACTGAAATTTTATAAAATGTTGGCAGTACCAGTACTGCTCTATGGTTCAGAAGCCTGGATACATAAAAAACAAGACCTAAGTAGGATAACGGCGGCAGAAATGAAATTTTGAGATCTATTAAAGGGTGCACTAAGGAAGACAGAATCAAGAACACAGAAATAAGACAGGAACTTGAAATATTTGCAATAACTGATAAAATGGATACATATAGACAAAAATGGAAGCAACACATAGACAGAATGAATGAAGATAGATATCCAAAACAAATAACAAAATACAAACCTAAAGGCACCCGAGATGTGGGCAGACCTAGAAAGAGATGGGCTGAAGTCGGAACGGGTCAACAGACCTAATCCATGAATGCAGATGATGATGATGATGACTGTTTAATATATTCCAAAATTGGCGTAGTCTTCAATTCTTTTAAGATATCGGTGTTCCTTTTCCGATCCCATCTGGTGTAACCCGCTGTTCTGCGCATGAATCTCATTTCACAAGTCGTTATTCTGCTTTCATGTTGTTTTTTTAGTGTCCATGCTTCACTACCATAGGTCAACACTGGTCTAGCCAAAGTGTTATATAAACGTAATCTGGTGTTTTTTGTACAATTTGTACAATTAAATTAAAATTACGAACGATAGGAGATATGAGGTATAGCTTGGCTAAGCCATATTTAAAAGAACAATAACGCGTCACGTGATATTTTATACTATTTACACTATTTAAATTTGCATTTGGCCTATTATTATGTTTACGGGAGTATTTATCCCTTCTTCTTTGTCTCTCACTCCGAACCCGTCAATGTTCTATGTATTGCATAATGGAAGTAGGTGCGAATATGTAAATAAAAAAAATATGTAATGAAATTACTGAAACAAAGATTAGGCAGGGTTTAATTTAAATTTAAATAATGAAATATACTCACTTTTTAAACCACTAATAATAAATACGCGACTGTAAGTCAATTCACATTGCTGCTGCACAATTTTCTTTTCGCAACAATGTACTTTCGGTATGAACGTAAACAAATGAATGAGTAGTACACATAAATTCCTTAGAGACAATTTATTTTATTCTGTTTAAGTTAATTTATTTATAACACATATTATACATAAATTTTATTTTTCAACACCTGTTATCTATACGAACTTTAATTTTGCCAAATATCACACTCTTCCATGCGCGCAATCTGCTTAAAAAGGGGTACAAAGTTTATTCTTCGCTTAAATATGTATTGATATGAACAGGGTGAAAGCTAATGTTTCTTAGTTTTCATTCTTGCAAAAAAGATTCATTCATTGTGTTCTGCTCAAGAGCAGGCCTTTCACTGCAAACTCAGCATTCTCCACTCTTTCCTTTATTGTATCTGCATACAAACCATTTATTTTAATATTGTCTATCATCTGATGTATTTTTCTGCCTCTAACTTTCTTTCGTTAACCATTCCTTCTAGAGCATCCTTCAGCAGGCAGTTTCTTCTTAGCCAGTGGCCAATGCAATTTTTTTCCTCTTCTTTATGAGTTCCAGCATTGTTCTTCTTTCATCCACTCTGTCAAGCACATCTTTATTTCTTACTTTGTCTGTCCATTTTATGCGTTCCATTCTTCTTCTTATCCACATCTCAAAAGCTTTCAGTCGCTTTTCCTCATTCCGTCGTAATGTCAAAGTCTCTGCACCATACAATGCTACATTCCACATAAAGCACTTCTCTAGCCTCTTCCTTAATTATTTTGCTAACGTTCCGCAGAAAATCCTTCTCTTCTTGTTGAAAGCTTCTTTTGCCATTGCTATCATCTGCTTTACTTCTTGGCCGCAGTTCATCTTACTACTGATAGTAAAGACAAGACACAAAAGATGGTATAGTAAAATTTTCAACGACCCTCTCAATTCTTCAAGAGTCACGTGTTTGATCATTGTTGACATATTTTTAAACGTATTTGCAGAACGAGGTTAAATGTTTGTTATGGCACGGACTATCAGACCGATGACTTTTACGTCCATCCGTTTTTTAATATTTCTTGAAATGTGGAATTGTCACCTTGTATAAGGACTTACTTTCAAGATTAAGATCTTAAGATTAACCTCGATGTGTTTCAAATCAAAAATGTATCCGATTGTATCTCCTGATTTGAAATCTATATAAACCAATCCTACGAACTCTGTCATTCTTGGAGATCCCGTGAACCTCTCCATAGGTGTTACAACCATTTTTGGGCATAGCTTTAGTGATGGGAATCGTGTTTACTCCTCATGTGTTTCAACTCTGGTAGTGAATATACTTACAACGAAGAGCTAACATAAATACGGAGGTCTGGTTTACGTAATTGTATTGTTGTACAGATGACTTCATCGATTTTTCAAATATCACCATATAACTTACAGTGGCATTAATGGAGTCAGAGAGTTCTTGAGTTCAGAATATAATTTTATTAATAGCGTAAAATTGAATTCCTCGAAAATTGGAACTGAAGAATGGGAGAATTAATTAGATCAAACTAACAATAAATATTATAAATAATTCCAATACTATCTGTAAGTAGTTTGCATAACCAGATTCTAACTCTGGGGCTTGCATCACATTTACTTCCCTGTAGAGCTTAGGGCATTAACAAGCTTCCTCTTTGGAAATCGATTAGCAGCCACATTTTTATCTCCTTGTATGGTTACCCATCCCCTTTTCGTGGATCCTATTCTCCTAGATAGATCTAGTTCTTACTCTTCTTCTAAGCAATGTGGATTCCATTATATACCTGCATTTAATATTTCAGTACCCTATTTCCTAGCATGAGTCCAATTTAGTTGTATTTAGGTATTTGTATTGTTTTTGTTCCGTCACTTTACACAATATTCAAACAGTTAAACGATTCAGAATTAATATTGTTCTAGTAGATATTTATAATTCTTGATTAATTCAAGATTTTAACTTCGGATCACATGTAATATTTTTTTGACTAGACAAGACCATTGATCGCCTCCTTAGATGGGTGATCAGCTCAATGCCACTGCCACCTCCGAGACAACCTAAATACATTTTAGACAAAACATACCATTCACTCTCACTCGTTCATATTGAACAAGGCGAATATTTTATAAGTGATGATGATGATAGCGATGGCCGAATGATGTATGCGGAACATTTTACCTGCGGTTTCGCGACATTTGTCTTAAAGGTGAGGAAAAATCACATATGATGCCTTACCAATAAAAATCTCTCGACCATGCCGGGTTCGAACCTGCGACCATCCAGACCAGAGGCAAGGAGCTAAACCACTCACTCTGTTAGCATATTATCTCCAGAAGTCAATATTGCTTTCTTTATAAACAATCACTATTTCCTTCTGCAGACAATTCCTATAAATAATGTGCTATTTTCTACAAACTGCAGGGTTAAACTTCCCTGGTTTGAAATATACTGTTATAAAGAGACTGCGAGGAATTTATACAGGGTGCTCTAAAATTCCTCTTACTAACTTCCAGGACTTCTAGAGGGAACTGAGTTGATAATAATTAGAATGGGGAAACCATGTCCGGAAAATTACCGTGTCCATGCTAGAGCCGTTTAAAAACAAGCATTGCCTAAACGTACGTCACGTGTCTCAACAAATAATAGCTTCGTGATTCGTCTAAATCGAAAATTTCCTTATCGAGTATTCCAAGACTTTGTGTTTTTTAAAAAGAATGTCAACATTTTCGAAATTTTTAAAACTGCAAAAATTGATTGTGGAGGGTGTATCCGGGATTATCAATTCAAGTCATGATTCAATTTCCATTTTGTTTCATTCGTTATTATTGAGTGAATTATAAAACAAGTGATGTACTGTGTCACGCCTCATAATAAATTACTTGTAAACATGTTTTCAAACGGCTGTAGCAAGGAAAAGGTATGTTTCCGGACATGGTTTCAATTCTAAATGGTATCAACTTAGTGTCCTCTACAAGTCATATAAGGGGAATCTTAGAGCACCCTGTATGTTTACATGGTTAAAAATACATGGTGCAAGTACCAGAGGGAGTATCAGTACGACAATTACGCCACGACAATAGTGTTGATAAACAAGTGAATTTGTATAGCTATTAGAATGCACGTTTGTGGTATGTTCAGAATAAGCAGATTATATCATCTACACAGAGCAGTAGGCCGCATTGTCTTGACATCGCCTGAGTCAGTCACTAACATTTTGTAAACATACTAATTTAGTTTGTTCATAACTTCGTATCTCGGTACAATTTCCCCGCAGTCTGGTTATACACATAGAATATGTCATCCAGATACAATCATTGCAGTGACTCAGCCATACCAATTATTAAATTATATTACAACTTTGCTTTAAGAACTTTCTTCAAGGAATGTCATGACGTATTTAACATGAGAAGGATTTTCATCATATTGACACCAAAATATCATCATTAAGTGTCAGCCAAACCCCTAAACGACTTTTCATCATCATTATCATCAACAGCAACAAGGATTAAGCCCATTGTCCTGTTCCGATCTCATTATAGGTCGAATTGGTCCTTCCCAACAATCTTCTCCCTTTTGGTTTATAATTATACACTCTTATTGGTATGCGCTGTTCATTCACTCGTAATACGTATTGAAGGTAAGCATTTTTATATTTTATTCTTTCACAGAAATTAAATATATTAACTTCTGTTCCTATATCTTCGTTTTTCTTTTTATCGTTCTTTTGGTATCCTGCTACGACTTTTAAACCATTTAAACGATAAAGCGCGACTGCAATCACTTTGATATACAGATGTTTATATTGAATATGTCGATGTTCAACAAGAAGGCCATGGCCAGAGAGAGGAAATATATCCGCTGGAGAAAAATTCTAGTAAAGTGTGATTTATCTAATTTACTCGTAGACTCAAGGATAAACGGAATAAACAGTATTACGGATCGTATGATTGTTGTACCGTACAGATAAGTGGATTTTATTTTATGTTAGCTCCTTGCTTACTTACAAGATCAACATTGTCTTGAATCTCAAATGAAGATGAATTAAATCAGTTTATAGAAGAATTTATAGAAGGTTATTTCATATTGAATAGCAAAAATATACGATGCAAGTTGCGTTGTTAACAAATAATAATAATAATAATAATAATAATAATAATAATAATAATAATAATAATAATAATAATACTTTATTTATTCTGGCAGAGTTAAGGCCATAAGGCCCTCTCTTTCACTCAACCAGCACAAATACAAATAAATATCCGACAAATATAGATATACACTATACTAATTATAAACAGTTAAAGATACAATAAATGTAGCAATGTAAATATCTTGTACAAACAACATTTTATAGGGTAATAACAATAATGATACGGTAATAATAACAATAATAATAATATTAATATAAATATGATACATTATACGGGAAACACCAATTAATATATATATCTTACACTGGATAATAATGAAGTCGAGTTTAGAGCAAATATAAATTTAGATTTCTTTTAAAAGATGCCAATGTCCGGCAGCCCCTTATTTCTTGTGGTAGGGAATTCCAGTTGCGAGAAGTGGAGATGGTATATGCCATGGAGTGATGTGATGTCCTATGTTGCGGTATATTAAGTAAGAGACTATGTTGTGATCTTGTGTTTAAGTTAGGGTTTGAGGATAGATACTGGAAACGGGATGATAAATAATTGGGAATCGAGGTATGTAGGATCTTAAATAGGAGAATTAGACAGTGCGATTTTCTTCTCTCTTTTAGATGTAGCCATGACAATTCGTGGAATAATGGAGAAATGTGATCGTATTTTCGAACATTAAATATGAATCTGATACACATATTATGGACACGCTGCAGTTTGTCCGACAATCCGTCATTTATGTCAGTTAGTAGAACGTCACAGTAGTCAAAATGCGGCATCACTAAAGTTTGGATTAAAATTCTTTTAAGAGTTGTAGGAAGAAAATGTTTAAGTCGCTTTAGGGAATGCATTATGGAGAAGATCCTTTTAGATGTTTGTTTTACTTGCTCATGCCAATTTAAATTATAATTTAAGTAAAATCCCAAGTTTTTAACGACGTCGGTATAAGGAATTTGTTCATTATCTTATATGACAGCCGGCATATTGCCATTGTTTATGAGGTGTAATAGCCTTGGATGTCCAATAATTATTGCTTGCGTTTTGTTTACATTTAGTTTCAGCCCATATTGTCTGGACGATAAAGATATATGCCTAAGGTCAGTGTTTACTTTGTCAATATATTCATTAATTTCGTCAGGCCTAAAGTGTGTGTAAATCTGTAGGTCGTCGGCGTAAAGATGATGTTTGCAGTTTTGTAGTTTATTGGTCACGTCATTAATATAAATCTAGAAGAGAAGAGGAGCGAGGACGCCGCCAAATTATAGATTATGAGGAGAAACGAAAATAGTTTAAACAACACAGCAGTAGTGGATTAAGTGCTCGTTGCTTCATTAAGTAAAGAAGGAGAAATACACAAACATTTATTACGTCAATCGCAGTTGTTTGGAGATATGTGTAAAATGTTTGTACATGCCAATATACCATTTCACAAGGTAGACCATAGAGCATTTAGTAGATTCATTAAAATTACACTAAGTGGGAGCCTCCCTGTGAAATATATCTACGAAAACACTAAGTATATATTACAATAATGTTATCTTGCAAATAATTCAATGTGTGGGTGGAAGTAATATTGTTTGCAAAAACAGTTGTGTGTGTAATTCCCCAGACGGACCTAATAAATAATTCATACTAACTTAGGAACTTAGTGAAAAATTTAATTAGAAAATCATTGTAGCAGATTTTCAGTTTAGAACATCGTTGCTTGTATGATTCCGTATTAGCTTCTTACATATTCCTGGATGGTTTGTCTATATTGTTACGTACCTAAGTTAAGTCATCTACCACTTGTGAGAAGGAATCCATTTTTTGAATCAAGCATACATTGTCAGCAAAGGAATATTTCAAACTTTTGACGTTTATATCAATATGAAAGGAATTCCATCGTGCTGACCACACATGTCATCCCCTAGTGTAATCCAAACCATAGATTGATTTATAATTCGATTTTTAACGACAAACCAGGGATTACAAATTGCTGGTAAATTAGAAATATTTGTATTGATTTTCCCCATTATTCGGAAAATTTTGCAAATGGTATACCTTATTGTAATAATTTCTAAAAGCGACATATTTTAAAGATTAAAATTGGAAAATTGTTAATGTTTATGGGGTTGATATAATGCACAAAAAGTATATTTTTTAAATGTGAATAATAACAATGTAATCAAATATTTTGTATTAGAAAGAAATGCCAGAGTACTCGTATAGGCCAGTAACACCTTGGGAACATTTGCCTACAGTAGTACGGCATTGAAATTAAAGGAGATAAATTGAAATTGACTGATACAGAGTAGAATGAAATTTATGAGGCATACAGGTTTCAAAAGTTTTAGATGTTGTACTTGAGTGCTGACTGAGTGTTTTGATATTAGAAATCCACAGTCACTGTGGCCTTACTAGAGAGTAATGTGTTATTAATGTGTTGATCGATTAATATGATCTTTGGACCGTGATGAATTGAGTTCTGATTAATAGTAGTTTATGTGTTAAAATCATAATCTATCAGAACCCATCTTATTACCGCTTTGGACATAAATAATAGGCGATAGCATGCTATATATCTAAGAGTGGCATATGTGCTATTATTTAATTTAAAGACGCTCTTTATCACCTGAGGTCATCAGCGTCGAAATTCTAATTTAGGCATCGAAAGGACCGAGAAAGCCCAGTTTCATGTTTAATGCCGTGAACCTACAACATGGGACCTACAGTTTTAGTTATTTTCAGAAGGAAGCCATACTTATGATTTTTACACTCAGAAAAGTACATCGACTACGGCTGGTTTTGATCCCGCTAAGCTTAGAACCAGATGCGAGCCACCAGGACAGACTTATGAGTAAAAGACACACCAACAACAGAAATCCGATAATATGGTCACCGAAGATCGTGGTTTTCTTACATAAAATACTCAGAAATAATATGAAAATTTGACGGTAAAATTCGGTTCAATTCTGTAGCCAAAGCAGATTGAATCAAAAGGGACAATAAATCCGAGATAATAAAAGACGTGCTATAATCGATTAAAACCTATTATACACTAACAGTCTAAACCAAGCGAATTCCACAGTAAGTAAAACTTTTAGTACAATTTTCGTGGTTTACGGAATATATATATTTTGTCGTATGTTTAGAATTACTTGCTAAAGAAAACAAACTAGACCATCACTAAAGCGTTTATTAAATTACATGTTTCTTGCAAAGCTCCACTTCTAATAGTCGTATTTCGCTTATATTTTGATAATTATTTTCTTGTTATATTTCAATATCATCGAGTTTCGATGCGATAAATACAGAATTGAGGCCGCAAGAGCTACTTTAAGATGTTCTCCTCTCGGTAAACCCAACTCTTAAATATCCTACTTTACTGCTTAATGGACTTGATTTTATTATCATACGTAATGCCACGAGTGATTTCCGACTTATCTAGAGAATTTGGAAATCAAAAGTGGCATTTGGTAGGACTATTTAACGAATAAAATTAAGCTGTTTACTTACAAATCATTATTTAAACATAGTTATTTTAAAATATGTATTTATTTAATGTAAACGGCGATGTTTAAAAACAAATGAGAAGCGATTGTTACGCTTGTTCATCACTGCAACCAGATCATATTATGTATTGCCAAACGATCGCATATATTATAAGAATGCACCCTAGTGGAGAACTTTATAACCAAAATTATAGATATTAATTAATTTCTGAAGTCCTATGATGTAAGTATGTCAATTATATTTTTCTGGAACGTTATTTCCTGGGAAATAATTCGTTTACGAAAATGAAAACAGTGGTATCTCTTTTTTTTGTGGTGTAATCATTTGCTATACATGTATTTATATTATCTCCCGCAAGAACAATCAGCTGACATTCGTGCACTATATATACAATCTGGTAGCCGTATTGCTTAGAGAGGCAGTCACTGCAAAATAATGCTATGACCTATTCAGAATGTTAAAAAGGAGGAGCTTTTTTAATATGATAAACTCTCCTTGATAAATTCGAGGTGAAACACAACTGTGATCGGTTGTAATTAAAAAATCATTGAAATGTGATTGGTCATTGAATCCCATCTGGGGCATGAGTTAAATAGTCTTAATAAATGGAAATATACCTAGTTTCGTTCCGTAAATAAGAAAAGCTGCAGCCGCTCGAGCATTAATAGATAAATTAATTTTTTTCTAATGCAACCAGGCTTTATTACGATATTTATATAATTCTGTCCCGGAAATTTGGGGAAATTTTAACCTGGAAGAAATTACGGCGATGATGAGATAGGTGATAAATTATAAGGAAGCATCGGAAGAGCTCTTAAACCTAAACTTAACATAAATTATACAGAAAGAGCGACCACAAGTATAATCCCCTTTAAGAAAACAAATATTGTGATCTTACAGGAAATCAAACCGGAGACCTCGTGAATGTAATCAAAAGCTCTAAGCACAAGACCACGAGGCTGTGCATATATATTTAATCTATGCAACGGTTTGTTTTCAGTGTCCACTATAGGATCATTTATGATTTCTATTTTATTTTCCAAAATATGTTCATATGAATGAGCTCAATAGTTTAATTCTTTCAAAATTCGATAAAAACCCACGGTAGAACAATGCTATTTCTGAAATCACACCCTTTGTTAATTTTCATTTCGATTTGCGCTCTGTGCAAGCACTTCATAGTACAGTTGTTATTGAACAGGTAGTGCATTCAGTAGAATAGAAATAGAGTAAATAATGATGATATGGCGGCAGACACTAACCACGTAATTGTGTTCAAGTATGAATAGAATTTACGAAGAGAATGGTGGTGTAATTTCTCGCCAATTTGCTTTTCCTGTTGAATTTAAAGCCGTGTTATGTGGGCTATTTGTCAGAGACCCTCGTCCAAGTAGTATTTTTTTTCAATTTAAAATGCAGTTGAACCTGTAGATAAGCTGCAAGAGAAATATATCAGATTATTTAATCTAACATAAATATTGATACATGTCTTTAGAATGACTTGTTTCAACAACCGACACTCAGTGCCTATAACAGAATGTCATTCTAATACCTATGAATATAATAATACATCTTATACATGGCCTGATATTATTTTTTGTTTATCAAAATTTTAAATGTGTTTTATTTTAACATCATTTAAGATGTATGATATATAATTTTCTAATATCTACGATCTGCTGCCAGCGGCAGAATAATTCAGGTATGATCTTTGCGACAGCCAATTCTAGAGAGCCTAATCTGTCTACATACTTACATCCCCGTGTGATACAATGTTGCTACCATTGGAAGCTAATTTAAGTGCGTTAATTCCCTACAGTTAGTCAGTGGGTGACAAGTGGTTAACATATCTAATCAAGCAGATATTTTGCAGGCAAAATTTACTACAAAAATTGGAAAAGAGGAATATATTTTGCTTAGAGGCACTAATGTGGACTCAAATTCTTTATGCAAAGCTGGGAACAATTTGTCTCATTTTTGGAAAATGATATCACTAGGCCTCAACCAAAAATATATAAAGTTTTAAAAAATTTAAATAATGATTTCAAGAGAAAATGCACATTTAAATTGTATATCTAAAGAATCTTGGCTTACCTACTTTCATCATTTATGGACACAAAAGGATGATTTATTACAAATACCAATCTCTAATAACACTGCTTTGGAACAAATTTCTATAGATGAATTAACTGATGTTGTTAAATCATTAAAAAGTAACAAAGCTCCCGGAGAAGACCACATTAATCAAGAATTATTTAAATTTTCAACTAAAAATTTTTTAGACAGATTTCTTATTCTCCTTAATATGATATGGGAAGGACAAGAACCACCACAAAGCTGGAACAAATCCATTGTAATACCAATCTTCAAAAAAAGGAAGTCGCCAAATCAAAGATAACTATCGTGGAATTAGCTTGTTGAACTCTGGATATAAAATTTATGCTAATATAGTTAAGAATAATAAAAACTTGAAAAAAGCCGTACTGGCTGTAATGTATATTTCCCAAATATGTCTTCTTAATAAAGGAGCCGCCATTTGCAAGATAGAAGCATGGCTTCACAGCATTTGGTGGATGGGAATTACAATGTTTATAGAGAAAGATTTGCGTTTAGATCGGTACTTGCTCAGGTAGCTCAGTTGGTAGAGCACTTGGTCTAGAGAACCAAGGGTCCCGGGTTCAAGTCCCGGTCTGAGCGTATAATTTTTCTCTTCAAATATGATTTATCCATCATTGAGATGTACGAAATCAATAATAAAAATTGCGGAAAATTTATGAAAATATAATTGGAGAAGAGCAGAATGGATTCAGAAAGGGTAGATCTTGTACAGATGGATTCTTTACTCTAAAACTACTATTAGAAAAGCACAAGGAATTCAATATAGAAACTCATATCGCCTTCGTTGACTTCATAAAGGCTTTTGACAAAGTAGACAGAAATATATTACTACAAATTTTAGCTGATGATAACGTTCCACAACAATATATTACTAATATCTTCAACATCTATAAAGATAATGAAATCTCTGTTAAACAAGATGGCAAATTATCTTCTTGGGAAAAGATCAACACTGGAGTAAGACAGGGATGTGGACTTTCACCGTGCTTTTCATTATATACATGAATAAATTAATAAATGAATGGAGGAAAACACAACGAGGATATATACCCATCAATAGGAACCTCAAACTCCATGCTACTCTTTTTGCAGACGATTTAGCTCTTCTGGCACTTTCCGAAAATGATTTGCAACGATCAATTTATAATTTACAAAAAATAGCTGCCAAATTTAATATGGAAATATCAATTAACAAAACTAAAATTATGGCCTTTCATGGGAAGGACCCCATACAAAGTGAAATCTGTCTCCAGAATAAAATTTTAGAGAGATCTAATCAATTTAAATATCTTGGATATTATCTCTCTATCTGGCATGAAAAGGATATCCCTGAAAAAATTACTAGTTATAATAAAAGTTTAGGAATTATTATTCAAGTTATGAAACCATCCCTTGTACAAAAAAACACCAGATTACGTTTATATAACACTTTGGCTAGACTAGTGTTGACCTATGGTAGTGAAGCATGGACACTAAAAAGACAACATGAAAGCAGAATAACGGCTTGTGAAATGAGATTCATGCGCAGAACAGCGGGTTACACCAGATGGGATCGGAAAAGGAACACCGATATCTTAAAAGAATTGAAGACTACGCCAATTTTGGAATATATTAAACAGTACCAACTAAATTGGAAACACCATCTTGAAAGAATGAGTTCAAATCGGATCTCCAAAGCTGTTTATAATTATATACCAAGAGGAAGAAGATCACTGGGCCGTCCTATGAAACGCTGGAGGGAAAATTTTCTATAGGATCGTAACAGGCCTTGGCCTAATACTTGGAAGGAAGAAGAAGAAGAAGAAGAATTCTTTATGAGCCCGCAGATATTCAGTTTTATTCATATTAATAATGATAAAAGTTCTTATACATACAGAAACAAAATAATAATAATAATATACATCATTTGTTTAAGGATCTACAGCCTACGTTCATCTCGGATAGCTTGTTTTCTGGATTTTTCAATCCTAAAAAATATCCATATTCTTCGGTCGCGCTTTAAACTCACGACCCTCGAGTTCATTGGCAAGGAACGGAACCCCTAGACTATCAAGGCCGATGATTTTAGAGAGTAGTAATTATATATAGTCTAATTTTTCAAATTCACTTGTTGTTAATCATTTATGTGCCTGGGGTATTGATTCCCTTTGTCCTTTTTTTTATTATTCTCTACATCTTTCTTGACTGGATTATCGGTTCCCCGTTCTCTATACAAATATGTCTGCCCATCTAATTTCCTCCCCGGGTCCCACACGGTTAATTAAGAGTTACATGTGATTCAATTTATCATAGACACGTGACCACCCCACATTTATATTAGGCGCTGTTATTGTAAACGCAATTGCCTGTCTTCCTTGTGAGGTCTTCGTTGCCTATTCTTTAGCGTTTCTTAAAAATTCTTACACTCCATCTTTTTCTAGATGTCTTGAATAACACACTTTGTTTTCCCATTTAGTGACCAGGTTCAGTTGCAGTACAATATAAATTGTAGCACGCATTTGTCGAGCGTTTCTACTTTCAGGCTGTCTTCCGTTGCATTCTTAAGTGTTATAGGCTCAGCCTTTTTTCTAAGCTTGTCCCATTCTCTTTTTATGTTCTTTTCGATGCTCCAGAGGAATGATAATGTCCTGACTGAGGTACGTTTATAAACTCCGATTCGTATTCTAAATGGGTTCTTATGAAGTTTATTGGTATCTCCATGTCGTCGATCATTAACTTGTGTCTTCTTGGCGTTCTTTTTCTTCAGACCAATCTTCCCAGTTTCGGTAGATAAGATAAAAATATATCAATGTATTATTCTACCAGTTATATTATATGGATGCGAAAACACGGATATTACTTTAAGGGAGGAAAGGAGATTACGAGTATTTGAGAAGAAAGTTTTTAGGAAAATTTTTGGAACAAAGAGAAAGGAACAGACAGGTGAATGGAGAAGACTACATATAAGTGAACTAAAGTAAAGTGATCCCACAACAGGCCCGGAGACCCTTGGGATAGTAGGAGGTTAGGGCTCCCACTTTTTCTAGACAATCGACCCTTTATGTCAACCGGGTTGTCAGCCCTGCGTGACGGCCGCCTTTACCCCCAGAACAAGAGTATGGTACTCATTTCGGTTAGAGGCTGAGTCGACCCCAGGGCCATAGTGCCGCCAGAGGGTTTGGGTCAGTTTAAAAATCGTGACCCCAACGGGACTTGAACCCTCGACCTTCCGGCTTGTAGCTCAGTGCCTTAATCATTACGCTACGGCGTGCCACCATATAAGTGAACTACATGGTCTTTATAGGAAGCCAGATATAATAAGAACAGTTAAGTCTCGTAGACTGCGATGGGCAGGACATGTGGCACGAATGGGGAAGGAAAGACATGAATGGAAGCTTTTGTAGGAAAACCAGAGGAAAAAGACCAAGAATGAGGTGGGAGAATAGGATTAACTATGATTTGAGGGAAGTGGATTATACAGGGAATAATTGGAAAACATTACCTCAGGATAGGGATGTATGGAGAGATTATGTCCCCGCGGCCATGAACCTACGGGTTCGATAGTGCCAGTGAGTTAGTCGAGTCAGTTAAAGTACAGGATGTTTCAGAATATGTATTACAGACTTATAGGGGTTGTAGAATGGATTTTGTAGATAAATTGATAAGGAGTCCATGCCCGGAAACGTACAATTTCGATGTTAAATTGGTCTGAAGATGGAAACTCAATGGGCTGATATCGTCTGCATTGTGTTTCAGAATAAGCATTGCAGATTACTAGAGGTTGTACTATAAGTGTGGTTACTCGTGGCTACCCTGTTGTTGGTTGCACAAAGTGTACCTTCCACGCATGTTTTCATACACATTCCCCACAAGACCTGGTGTGTGCTCAATAATTTCTGCTGCCGCCAGATTTCGTGCAAAAGGATGTTCCTTCGCTTCAAAAGGTGTATTACCAGCCCTAGAAGTCTGTAATACTTATTCTAAAACACCCTGCATATATATATATATATATATATCCATCCACAGTAATTCTACCCGAGGGCAGGTCTTTCACTGCAATTATAGCATTTTCATTCTATGTTTTGCAGCTCTACTAGGGAACTGTAGGTGTGGTAGCTTCCCGTTGCTTTCCACACAGGTGAAGGATGATGATAATAATGAGGAGGATGATGATGATAGCCAAATGATTTCGGGGAACGTTTGCACTTTAAATTTTTCCTGACATTTATCTTACAGGTGAGCAAAAACCCCGATAAAAACCTCACCCAGAAAAACTGTCCCGACCGGGGATCGAACCCAGGCCCGCTGCGTGACAAGGCAGCACGCTACCTGGAGACCACAGCGGTGGACTATACATATATATATTATTATCATCATCATCCTTCATGGAAAAGGTCTTTATCTGTTCCGATCTCACATCTGTTCAGCCCAGCGCTTTCTTGGTTTACTATCGATCTTCGTTCTCCAGGATTATACATCAGTGCCATCTTTGGTATCCTATCCTCTGTCATTCTTTGCAAATGTTCTATCCAATTGTTCCTGTGTTCTTCTATTTGTTGAAGAAGTGGTTGTACTTTTAGTTTTTCTCCAATATTCTCATTTCTAATAGGTTCTTCTGTTTTACAACCTTTCACAGCCCGTAGGAATCTCATTTCCGCTCCCTGAATTCTCATTTTTTTTCTTCCTTCAGGACCGAGGCCTCACTTCCATACATCACCACTGGTAGTGCCATCGTTGAGTAAAAACTTAGCTGCGTATCCTATCTTACTTTGTTCCTCAGTGTTCGTCTGATTGTTCCACAAACATGTCCAAATTTCTGTTTTTTCTTATTTATATCTCGATCCTCTTCATAAGTTATATCGCAGCCCAAATACTGGAAGTGTGAAACCTGTTTCAACATTTTATCTTCTATTGCTATTTTTGTTCTTACTGTGTATTTTCCATGGAACGCCATTACTTTAGTTTTTCGATTTTGAAATTATCATATTTTTTTATCTTACATTTTTCTTATATATAATCTAATAGTAATTATTAGTCTAAATTAATTAAATGCTTATTTTTAAGTTAAGACTTCCATTTAATTAAATTGTAATTTGAAAATTGTATAGTGAGTCCAGTTCACATTTACTGCCTCTCAGGGAGTTAACTCTGGTATAATGTTTTAATTTTCATTACTTTTAAAAAATATTTCTGATGTTGATTGAATAAATTAATATTTAAAATAATTAATTATAATTTAATGTCCGTACAGATTTAGCTAGTTACGGTAATCTCCGATAAACTCGTGATAGAATAAGACCTTGATATATTCTTACACACGCCACACATGTGTGGTTAGTACGGGGTGACAGTGCCAGAACCTTAACAACACAGTACGTCACAAGATTAAGGAAGCATTTGCAGACTCAAGATGATGGGGTGACCTTGACATCAGGCTTAACCACAGATGTATAGAGAAGTGTTACTTATATCATCGATTTACCTGAGTTAATGTCACACTAATTTGTACTTATAATCCTCCAGGAGATATAGACATAAATGATATAGAAAATCTGATAGGAACAAATAACAATATAATACTAGCTGGCGATTTAAAAGCCAAGCATACTGATTGGGGCTGCAGAACAAGTAATAGGGCCGGCAGCAAACTCAGGGGATTTTATTACGACTCCAATAGGAGCTTTCAAATCCTGGCACCAGATAAGCCCACTCACTACCCTAATAACATACATTTTCGACCAGATATTCTTGATATCGCTTTAATGAAAAATATTAACATTCCCTGTGATATCACGGTAGAAAATAACCTCCAATCAGACCACCTCCCAGTGCGCCTCACACTAAGAGGTAGACCAAGCAGAGTTCAAACAAGACAAATCCCGAATTACAAATTAGCAAACTGGACCCAATTAAAATTAGATATTGAAAATTCATTACAAGATCGACCATTAAACACGCCTAATGATATTGACACGGGAGTAGACAGCCTAACAAATAGCATAAATACGGCTATTAACACTAATGTTCCAAAAAAATCTATTAGAACCAACCAGCCATATCTCCCAGATCATATCCTACGTCTAATTAGCAAAGGAACGATGCAAGAAGAAAATGGCAAAGGCATCACAATAACTTGCAATACAGGCAAGAAATGAATGATCTGCAACAAAGAATCAAGGTTGCTATACAAACATTCGTGTCAGACACCTGGGAAAATGTAATCGGGAGTCTAGATACTAAGGACATGCCGAGAACATGGAACATGGTTAAAAAAGTAAACACACAAAGCGGATACATATCCCCCTCTCATCTTGCCTAACGGGAAAGCCGTCACAGATCAGGAAAAAGCGGAAGCATTTGCAAATCATCTGGAGCGAACCTTTGTACCACATGACCCTCCGAATAACCCGCAATTTACAAGGGAAACGGAAACAATGGTCCAAGAATTTCTAAATAGAATACCCAATAAACAAATCAGAAAAACAAACGTCTCAGAAGTCAAATGGCTAATAAATCACCTTCCCGATAGAAAAGCACCTGGCCCTGATGGCATACAAAACATAGTGCTGAAACAATTACCCAACATCGGATATGCATTTTTAGCAAAAATAATAAATGCTATGTTCGAAATGAAGTATTTCCCAAAAACATGGAAAACTGGGCGTATAATATTATTCCCCAAACCTGGAAAAAATCCTAGAGAACCAGGAAATTATCGCCCGATAACATTATTAAACACAATGAGTAAGGTATCTGAAAAAATTATATGTAAGTAAGCGCCTTAATCACAATCTAAAACAATTAAATGTAATTCGGGATGAACAGAACGGATTCCGTCCAAAACATAGCACAGTAACCCAGCTAATGAGACTTGTTGAACATATCACTAGAGGGTTCAACGAAATCGTGTCACGATTGGATTATACTTAGATATAAAACAAACCTTCGACAGAGTGTGGCATCACGGCCTACTACGGAAAATGGTCGAAACAGGATTAGATGACGGAATAATTCATTTAATAGCTAAATATATAAACAATAGGCAATTCGAAGTTGCTTTCCATAACTCAAAATCCGCCCTGCGGCCCGTCTATAGTGGAGTGCCACAAGGCAGTATTCTAGGACCTACACTTTTCAATATATACATAAATGATATTCCACATGACAATAGACATAACAACACTCATCTATATATGTATGCAGATGACACTCTAATCACTAGTCAATCCTCCCGAACAATACACGCGTCTAGACAGATTCAAAATAATCTTAATATTCTCGAACCATGGTTGGAAAAAATGGAGAATAAAAATAAACGTAGATAAATGCCAAGCAGTTCTTTATACAAAAAGGTATTCTCAATATCGATACATGCCCCCACAATTAAGTCTTTATGGACACAATATCGAGTGGAAAAACGAAGCCATTTATTTAGGTGTAACACTCGACAAAAAACTACTGTTTAAACAACATATCCAAAATACCTTAGGCAAAGCGTATGGGACATTGAAGCTGCTATACCCTATTTTAAATAACCATAACAAAATTCGAATAAACACAGGGCTAACAATCTACAAGGCACTATTAAGGCCAGTACTCACGTACGCAAGCCCCATATGGGGACACGCCGCTAGAACTCACATAAAGAAACTGCAAGTTTTTCAAAAAAAATTATTATATATGATTACAAAACTACCGCGTGTAACACCGGTTGACATATTACACGATCAAACGGGTGTAGAAACAATCGAGGAGTATATTAAACGCATGGCTCTTAAATTTTATAATACATGTGAAGGCCATGATAATCCACTCGTGGCATCGCTGGGAACCTATGAAACAGCCAACAACAAACACAAGCGTCCAAAATGGATCCTGGACAACACTTGACCGGTGAAAGCTGATAGGGCACACACACACACACACACACACACACACACACACACACACAGAAACACATTACATAATTATTCAATTACAATTACAACATTAGCATATAATGTACATTAATAAAATATATTAACACAACAAATTAAAAACTAATAACGGATCTTACTGCTACAGGTTCATCCCACCAGTTCCAGAGAAACTGACATCACCTGACAACTACAGATAGAACAGCAACAACTGAAGAATAAAAAAAAAAATTAAAAAATTCACGTTACCATAATTGTATGATTAATTGTAATAATCTGAAATGTACGCACATTATATTTAAATAAAGAGAAGCCTGGATGCCCTCCCAATATAGAGTCATCCGAAAGCCAAACTTGGCAAGATCCCGCGTGATTGACTATTCCGATTGAGGTTTTAAGCGGTTTCCCTCAATCCAAAGAGCAAATGCTGGAATAGAACCCCAAAAGGTCCGCTTCCGACTTCACTCTGCTAATTAACTTCAAAATTAAATTCAAAATTTAAACCGGGGCTAATGTATTTTACAGGAACCCGGGGTTCTACCTATTAAGGAGGACCAAACTGGATCGCTCACCGCCAACACTTAAGTGATGGCCGCAGAGCTTTCCATCTATCTATCTATCTAGGTACCTGAGTTAATCTTACAGGAATATCTTCATATTTTTAAAACCTATTATGATCCACAATTGAATTTACTATATAAATGGAGTCCACCGCTGTGGTCTCTAGGTAGCGTGCTGCCTTGTCAACGCAGCGGGCCACGGTTCGATCCCCGGTCGGGGGAAAGTTGTTTTCGGGTGAGGTGAGGTTTTTATCGGGGTTTTTCCTCACCTGTAAGACAAATGTCAGGAAAACTTTAAGGCCCAAACGGTCCCCGAAATCATATGGCCATCATTATCTTCATCATCCTTATCATTATCATCACATAATCATCATCCTTCACCGGTGTGGAAAGCAACGTGAAGCTACAACAATTCCCTAGTAAAGCTGCAAGCATAGCATGAGAATGCTATGATTGCTGTGAAGGACCTGCCTTCGGGCAGAATTACTATGGATTGATATAAATGGTTAAAACAATAAAATATCAACATAAGATCTCAGTCGTCTTAAACTAAGTGAAATTTGAATTTAAAATGTTGTAGGGGTTTCAGAAATGTTTCATCTTGAAAAACGTACTTCATCATCATCACCATCATCCTTTACGGATTAAGTGTTTGCCTGTTCCGATCTCACATCTGTTCAGCCCAGCGCTCCCTTGGTCTTCCACCGATCTTCGTCCTACAGGATTACACATCAGTACCATCTTTGGTATCCTATCCTCTCTCATTCCTTGCAGATATTCTATCCAATTGTTCCTGTGTTCTTCGATTTGCTGAAGAAGTGATTGTACTTTCAGTTCCTCTCTAATATCCTCATTTATAATATGTTCTTCAAAAAGGTACTTTTCAACTGTTATTGATGGAACATATTTCCGAAAGGACAACACATTTTTTTAAATTTAAATTTTACATATTTTAGGACAACCGAGATCTCAGGCTCATAATTTATAGTTGTAAAATTTTTAAATGACATCGTTTATCACATGATATCGAAAGGAAGCGAGTACACCAGAAAATGAATCAAAATGTAACAACTTAGATCAAAGTTTTTGTGGGTCCCAATTTGACAATTCTCACAGGTTAATTTTATATTCGTCGTAAGTTGAAATACAAAATGATCACTTCATACAATATTGAACATATTTTTCAGATTAATTTTCATACAGCTCATTTATTGTTATTGGTGTTTTGCTGTGTTGTGTTAGTTGACCAATGTATATTTAATATTAGGAAGTTATATTTTGAGGTTATTTTAATTATATTATTTTTGGTCTGGACATCTTACCTCAGTATTAATGTTGATTTGTTCTTGGACATGTTTCAAAACAATTCTCTTTTATCGTCAGCTTTCCCAGACTGGTTTTATTTATGTTGCATTATGTTGCACCACCTGGATGTCGATGTCAGCTCCATCCTGTGGTTGGCCAAAGAACCTCCAAACAAGGTCACCCTCCATCGGAATATCAAAATTCATAACTCTGTTTCTGTTCTTCTGAATATAAATTTTTTCCCAAATAGTCAGTGAGCTGACTATTTGGGAAAAAATTTATATTCAGAAGAACAGAAACAGAGTTATGAATTTTGATATTCCGATGGAGGGTGACCTTGTTTGGAGGTTCTTTGGCCAACCACAGGATGGAGCTGACATCGACATCCAGGTGGTTCAACATAATGCAACATAAATAAAACCAGTCTGGGAAAGCTGACGATAAAAGAGAATTGTTTTGAAACATGTCCAAGAACAAATCAACATTAATACTGAGGTAAGATGTCCAGACCAAAAATAATATGACCAATGTATGTTAATGACATTCTCTCCAAATCCATTAGAATCAGGAATACATTACTGTATAAATATGGACTTATGTATCATATAGGTTTATGCAAAATGAATGAACTCTCAAAATGTATCAAAATTGACATTTATTTATTATATAAAAAACAAAATGATGAAGTAATTAAACTCACATAACAAAAATTCAGCAAGCAAAATGAATTGGCACAATATGAATAAAGGTTCTAATATTGCACGTTAACTTGTTATTAAATTCAGTGAATTAAGAATGGAAGTGAAATTTCTCAATGAAATTGAAAACAGAAAATATTGCCGATAATCTGGCTATCATTTACTCTTTCGTAGCACATTTTCCACCAGTTGTTTTCCCAAGTTTCTAACCATTACATATAAGTTATAAATAAATATATATATTTAAAAAATAATTATATTACAGATGAAAATATGCCAGAAATTTTAGCATTCTTTCTCCTCACATCTGACATTCACAATGAAAGATAATAACAAAATATTCAGATATTTGATATTAAGAAAAAATTAAAAATTCAGGAACTATATTCCAGTCATATACCATAAATATTTATTCGATGGAATATATTACAGCAATTTTTATTTATCTACTATATTTTGGTGACATTATTAAATTAATATTATTTATATAAATACGCTGAAATGTATGCCGAAATATTATCTAACAAAAATGAATAGGCCTAGCAAAAACCACTGTGCCTCACAACAGGATGATTGCGATCTAATTGTACAAAAATATACTATATTTCAATCCAAGGGATTAGCCTCAACGAGAAATCAGAATACAATCGTAACCGTAAACCGTAAGGAGGTGAAGAATTTAACAAGAAACAGTAGGCATATTTGTCATTGGAGTTAAAAATTCGCACCAACTTTTGGAAAATGAGATTGCCAGTATTATCGGTTTGAGGAAGTAAATGTTGTTGTGATGTTGATAGATCTGATATTTTCATCACAGGAGGTTGTCAGTACTTAATGATATCCATATCCTCCGTAACCTCCGTAACCAAGACCAGCATAGCCGACCTTAGCGATGGCTGGAGCAGCATAAGTAGCGGCGTAAGCGGGAGCAGCATATCCGAAACCATGACCTGCATATCCGAGTCCATGACCGTATCCGATGGCTGGAGCTGCATATCCGACCTTAGCAATAGCGGGAGCTGCAACTACAGCGGGAGCAGCAGCATACCCGTAGCCGTGTCCAAGCCCGATAGCGGGAGCAGCATATCCAACCTTAGCGACGGCGGGAGCTGCATAACCTCCATAACCTCCATAATGTGCGGTGGAGTAGCTGACTTGGGAGACGTGAGACACTGGGGCGGCTGCTACTGCAGGGGCGGCAGCATAACCAAGACCATGACCATAACCACCATAACCCAGTCCGTGTCCGTAACCACCGTAACCCAGACCGTGTCCGTATCCTCCGTAACCCAGACCGACAACTCCTCGCTTCTCTGTCTTCTTTTCAGCTTCTTCAGCAAACGCGCAGGCGGCGAGAGCCAAGACAATGCAAGCCTGAAAATCCAATAGAGATAACATTTTAATTTTTAACATATTGCTAGTATGTCCTTCATTCTTTAAACAAAAAAAAACAAAAAACTAAGACATCGCAGAATATCTGTTGTTATATCTAAATTGTAAGTTGTATTCTTAAGCTATAAATTAGCTGCGTCATGGTGTAATTTCCATTTAGCGCAGAATAATAAAGATCTATGATATAAAATACTTGGTGATGTGATATTAATGGCAGATAAACAATACAAAATGTAAATACAGAATTGATCCTATATTAGTATTGTTATGAACACGTGTTTTAAAATTCTGAAATGTTCATATGAAAGATGATTGGAGTTTCCTAGTTCAATCTCAGGAAAGTCTATTTCCTTTCAAAATCGTAAAGGACAATGTTCAGAAATATATAATAAAAAGTCTTACTCAAGTGATAAGAAAATTTCGAGTATATGAAATGTAAATATGTGTCCCGGGTTCCCTTCAGAGACATTCGAAAGCTTCATAATATTACCGTCGCGGGTAATTAAATGCATATTCATATTTTATTTATTTATTGTTTTCGGACACCTTTGAAATCCAGAATGGGTTGAAGCAAGGAGATGCACTATCTCCTCTACTATTTAATTTTGTACTAGAGCATGCCATTAAATCTTTAGATAATGAGAAAGGCTTACAACTCAACGGTATTAATAAGCTGTTAGTTTATGCTGATGATGTAGTACTATTGGCCGATTGCAAGGCGATACTGAAAGACAACACGCACACACTATTGAGTAACATCTAGGCCCATCCATCCACCCCTTGGGATACCTCGGTCGTCCTGACCATACTCCCAAGTCCTAGTTCTAGTCCTCCCTATTCTATGTTCACGTCCACGTTCAAGTTCACGGTCCTTAAACCAACACCCTAGGGAGAGAGTGTTGGAGTTTGCAGTTCTGGGAATTGCTGAGCTACATAGTACATCAGGTCGCTCAATCCTGACGACCACACAGTTGGTCCACGGGCTCCATGAGCCTAGCCGGGAGGACTGCTGTCGCAGATCCACCGACCATTCCCCTGTTCTGCCTCCAGGGACGTGTCCTGCAGCCGTTGTGAGACCGGCTAGGGCTACAAGCCCAACAGTGTGAGACTTTTAGTACATCCAGGTGCTCATCTCCTGGCGACCCCACAGTTTGTCGACGGGCCCGTAGGCCGAGCCAGGAACCAGTACAGTAGCTCCCATCTGGACTGGTCCGAGCCGAGCCCTGGTGCGCACCCAGGGACGCCTTCTGCAGCTGTTGTGGGCCAGCACGGAGCTCGCAAGCTCCAACAGATGAGCAACTAGTAAGACAAGGCGCTCAACTCTTGCCTACCCCACTAATGGTTCACGAGTCCCATGGACTTAACCGGGAGGACTGTCTAGCAGATCCACCGATCTTTCCCCCAGTGCACCAGCTGGGGACGTGTTTGGTTGCTGAAGTGGGTCCAGCCTGAGCATTAGTACGTCAGGTCGCTCAACTCCTGACGACCTCACAGATTGTCCTTGGGTCACTCGGTTCCAGAGTCGGCGCTAAATCCCACCAACAAAGACCGCGCTTCCTCCTTTCCCGAGCTTATTGACCTGGTGGTAATTTCCAGCATTACGCCCGGTATTGTCCCATCCAGCCCGTTCGCAAGACTAGGCCTAGTCGTGTAGCTGCTGTGAGGCAGCCCACTGAGCAATGTAGGCATCCAGGGAGCTCATCTCCCATGGTGCCCCCACAGATGGTCTCAGGTTCAATGAACCAGGAGATAGGGGGGCACGATCCCCTAGTCTCCCACCGCCACGCCAACAGCGGCACATGCCCCCGCTGTGGGCCGGGATAGTTCTAGGCTTGACAGCAGGCCCCTTTCGCATATGTTTTTCCTGCTGACCCCACTCATGGTCCGCGAGTCCATCGGACTTGGAAGGGAGGACTGACTAGCAGATCCACCGACCTTTTCCCCACTACGCCACCGAGGGGACGCGTTTTGCTGCTGGAGTGGGCGCAGCACGAGCTATATAGTACGCCAGGTCGCTCGAGTCCTGACGACCCCACAAATGGCCCGCGGGTCCGGTCTGGACCTAGCCGGGAGGAATGCAAGCAAACCACCGACCGTTCCCCTATCCGCCACCCGGGGACGCGCCCTGTTGATGTTGTGAGCACAGCTGGGGCCCGACGGACCCCCAGGGCGCTATTGAGTAACACTAAGAAATTAGGACTGGAAGTAAATATCAATAAAACTAAATATATGGTCACACGTAGAAATATATTATATAATGGAAATGGACAGCTAATGACAAATGAGGGAAATTTTGAGGAAGTGATTGAATTCAAATACCTAGGAACAATAATTACAAATAGGAATGAGATGCACAATGAAATTAAACTTAGGCTCAATTCTGGAAATGCGTGTTATTATGCATTGCAGAGACTCTTGATGTCCCAACTCCTTTCAAAAAACGTTAAACTGAAAATATATAAAACTGTTATTCTACCGGTTATATTATATGGGTGCGAAACATGGACTCCAACTTTCAGGGAGGAAAGGAGATTACAAGTATTTGAGAATAAAGTATTTAGGAATTTTTTTGGACCAAAGAGAGGTGAGCAAACGAAACAGGTGAATGGAGAAGACTACATAACAATGAGCTACATGGTCTTGATAGGAAGCCAGATATAATAAGAACAGTTAAGTCTCGTAGACTGCGATGGGCAGGACATGTTGCACGTATGGGGAATGAAAGACTTGCATGGAAGCTTCTTGTAGGGAAGCCAGAGGGAAAACGCCCAGTTGGTAGACCAAGAATGAGGTGGGAGAATAACATTAACTGTGATTTGAGGGAAGTAGATTATACAGGGAATGATTGGAAAGCATTATCTCAGGATAGTGATGTATGGAGAGCTTATGTCCGCGCGGCCATGAACCTACGGGTTCGATAGTGCCAGTGAGTAAGTAAGTTAGTGCTTTAACGTCGCCTATTCTGTTAATTTCTTTTGCAATATTTGGTGTCTGAGATTCTACACCAGGTAATTTAGCCACCGATGTGTCATTTGTATCCGAGGATACTTTATGGGATTTAATTCGCTTTGATATGGGAAAATGTTCCGTGGACTTCAGTTAGAGTTAAGCAATCAGCCCTCAAATTCCGACCATGTTCGCTACCCTGAGATCCCGAAACCACAATGTCCTCTTTCATTATAAGCGTATAGTCTCGTCACCACTAAAAATATCCCAATTGAAAAGCTTAATAAATAATGAATTAAATGTACCTACAACATTATTGGTCTCTTTAATAAGAGTTTAATATATCAATTTATAGTAACAACTATTATAGCAATACTCGATAAAATCCAAATTAATTAAGTTCTTTTCATTCATATATATACATAATAAATATACAGAAAAATACAGATATTCATCAACCGTTCACTAATGGCTCCCTGGAGTAAAATCTGCAGATGTATTAAAATTACTTCAAAACAATATGTGCATGGTTTGAATGAACTTGTGACAAGCTACAACAAAACGGAGTATATTTCAAACACAGTCACTTTTATACTCTGGTTATCATTCAACACCTCCCGCTTGTATTTCAAAATCCCATTTGTTTAATATACGAGGTTCTGTAATGGTGAAAAAGATATTACAAGGTTTTATGGAACCTTTAACAGAGTCAATCCGTTGCCGTTAATATTTTAAGTAAAAACATTTATAAATTAATGCATAAACATTTTTAATCATATACATGTTTGCATAGTTAATCATTATGCTCTCGCATTGAGTCCTTTCGTGTCCTTGTGAAGTCAAAAAAGTATATGTGTGATGAAGAGTGTAAAAATATCATGTCTCTGGTGTCGTGGGGCATGTACAAGCGCCTAAATGGACGACGTTAAACTAAGAGATAATTCCTCGCTGTTTACAAATGACGCCATATGACTCTCTGCTCGGTACAGTTAACATAACTGAAAACAAAAATTAGAGCTGAGCCGAGATTCGAACAAAAATATTTCCAGGAATGTCAAGTAACACTCCTCATTGAACTACTAAGGCTTACCTCCGGGCCATATCCAAATGTCTGCATTTTTAAATCTGAATTCGTACGTAATTTGTGAAATTGAATTCACTACATTCAACTATACATATTATACTCTCAACTATGTTAAATAGTACGATGGGTTTTCACTGTTTCGCCAGATTATTACCAAATTTATCAGGAAATTAAAGTCTACATACTAGTCATATTTTGCCTGTAGTTAACATAACTTCAAATAAATATTTCTATTTTAAATTCAATTGTTTCACTTTACTACTTTAGATACTTTATAATTAATTAAGTATAACAAACATACTGATATATAATGAGCAGATTGAATAAATTAAGAATTATTAACGTGAAAGTAAAATAAATAAATAAATAAATAAATAAAGCCTGATATGTCCCTTTAGGGCAAAGGCCTCCCTGTACAGGGGTTAAGCTCTATTTGAGAGTGTCACCCGGTGAGCTACTCCGTGGTGAGAAGTTGACTTGGATGTAGCACTTGGTTTGTATCTGTTCTGTGATTAGTTAATACACAGTTGGCTCTCCATCGTTCTCCAGCTTTTCCTGCATCTGGCGACTCTGGACCATTGCGACCCTGCTCGTTCTTTGAAGATGTCACCCCATCGTCGTCTTGGTCTTCCGCGCTGTCTCTTGCCTGTGTACGGGCCCCACATGGTTGTTTTTATTATCCACCTGTCGTCCTGTATTCTTGCGACGTGGCCTCCCCACTTCCATTTTTTCCTGATGGCTTGTTGTGCGGGATCAGTTGTTGAGGATATCGCTTGAAGTGTTGTATTCGAGATTCTGTCCTTCAGAGTTATGCCTAAGATTTTCCTCTCCATTTTCCTTTGGCATACTTGGAGTGTGTACTTCAGTTTTGCAGTACGATTCCAAGTTTGGCAGCCATATAACAGTGTTGGAAGAACACAGGTTTGTAGTGTTTCCATTTTGAGTTTCCGGTTGACGTGAAAGTAACCGATATATATATATATATATATATATATATATTCGCGTGTTATTCGCGTGTTATTCTGAAGTTATATGTTCGGCCAGTCAAATTCTTCTGAAGATTAGTAACCGGCATATGTTAGCGTGTTGTTCTGAAACTGCATGTTTGGTCAGACAAATAGTCAGTTTAAAGATAATTTTCTGCCTGGGTTCGGAATGTTCTACAGGAAATTGCGTGATATGACACAAGCAAATTACTGTAATTTGAACCAGTACTTTTTAATAAGTGTTGTATAATAAAGTGGCGGATATGAAAGTGACTTGGCCAAGCCCTTTTGACCTTCACATGTGTAACGGACTATGTTACACAGTCTTCCGTGTGAGATTCCCGCTAAATTTTGTTTAGTCTGCAACAAACGTAATTACTCTCTTTACTACCAACTAGTCATTTAACTATACTATTATAATAACAACAAATGAACACTAATATTTTAATGAAACCAAGAAGCTCAGTGATAATTCAATATAATAGTTAAACAAACAAATATTACTCGATTAATCCAATAAATTATAATTATCGTTTAAAGAAAGAATTACAACTACTTTAGAAATAATTTTTACACTATGTTTTATATACCGTACTTATTTTGTTACTGTAGAGAGTAGAGAATACGGAACGATAACTGTGGTAACCTATTGGATGTGTGGAGAGTAGATGCTGTGAAGATTGGTCTTAACCAGAGAATTTCAATATGAAGGAAAATACAGATGCGCTGTAAGCAGGTCTCTTATGATCACATATGGAGAGTTGCTTGCGGTATGTGCTTTAACAATCCTCCCCTGGCAGCACCCATACTACGTTACTTGTTTTCCCGTGCTTGGGCTTTACAAATGGGCTCCCCGCTAGGTTTGAGCATTGGTCAGATAACACAGTAATTGGTTATTTCTATGTTCTTACTCTCATTACTGTCACTCAATTTGGACTCCATAGAAATAAAATCAAATGAGAGAAAAAGGTATGTTTCTATTACCCTTAATTTAATCTTCCCTTATGTATATAGGCCTACACTAACGAGCCCCATCCCTTCTGGCCTTAACAGGGATACGACATGTAGTGAGAGGATTTTAACTCTAGGTCAGACACAATCTTTTTTTTTATCAGGAAAGTCATGCCGAGCCTCACTGAAAAAGTGATCACCTATATCTGGAGCCACCATCGAGACAATATAATATTAAGAATGGACACATTAATGTTACACAACCAGAATATAGTTTTTAATGTCCCAGGTTGTATTTTCAGACATTTCTGGTGTTCTCTCCTCGTATTGGAGTAATTGTAAACTATTTCTGAGGTTGGGGCACCTGGAACGCGGAGTTAAGGTGCTCCGATGGTATAACGGGTGATGATGATGATAGTGAAACGCCAGGAGAGTCCCTAATCCTAAGTTTAACCTAAGACGAATATGAATGATGATGATTGCGATGACCATATGATGATCGGGAAACGTTTGGGCCTTAAAGTTTCCTGACATTTGTCTTACAGGTGAGGAAAAACACCAATAAAAGCCTCACCCAGGAAACTTTCCCGATCGGGGATAGAACCCGGGCCCGCTGCGTGACAAGGCTGCACGCTACCTCGAGACCATAGCAGTGGACACACAACGAGAATAATATAACGTTATTTTAATGACAAGGCAGTGTTTTGGAACTCTTTAGACCTTAAGATTGTGTTACATGAGAGGGGAAACATTCCAGAAATTTCACCCAGGATAATTCTCCAGATCGAAGATATAAAACTTGACCACCTGTGTTTTTGTACTAATATAACATCAGGGAATGAAGGGTACGAAGAAATACCATGCCTTTATTCAATTGCTATCTTCAATTAATTCATAATCATATTATGATTGTAACATTTTAGGCTTTCACGGCCGGTTTCTTAATTCCTCTTTGGTTCGTCTTCGGGGTAAATCACCGTGGTCCAGTTTTCTTAAAATTCAACGTTTCACCTGCTACTGCGGTAGACATCTTCAGGAGATTCTGCCTACCCTGTATGTACTCCTCAACGGCTGCAGACTGCCTGGACTTTGGAAACAGTCTCTCTCAACGTCCAACCAGTCTGCAGCCGACAGTTGAGGAGTTCGCAGAGAGCACGTAGAATTCTCTGAAGATTTCTATCGCAGCAGTAATCGAAACTTCTAGTTTCAAAAAGCTGGACCACGGTCAATTAGTCCGGAAGACGATCCAAACAGGAATCATATTATGTTTCTTCTTTGCTATTTAACCCTCCCGGATTCTCAAAGGACAGTTTCGCGTAGATCTGTGGACGTTTCTGTATCTGAGGTTATGAGGATGTCGGAGGCATCGGTGAATAGATCAGAAGACTTCTATACACAAGGGATGGGTACCAAGCCCCAATGTGGACATTCAAAATATTTAGCTTAAGTCGTCTCAATTGAAGAAAGGGGGTTTTCTGAGATCACCTGACAATAAATTTTGGAATTTATAAAATTAATAGTTTATTTCAATGGACAACACTTTCTTAGCTGATACACACTTACAGACACGCGATATACAACTTCTTTTGTAAGAGGTAATTTTCATCTAGTTAATTATTTTTACATCGGTCTCCTACTGTGATCTATTGGTAACACCGTTTTTATCAGACGCAATTTGCCCCTAGTTCGATCGCCAAACGTGATAAGTATCTTTTGTGATATTTTCGCGATTGTTCCTCATCTGTTATACAAATGTCGTGACAATTCAAGGCCTATATTGTCTTCGTAACCATATGGGCATTATGTTCATTCTTATCACATATGCCTTGTTTAGTGTGAGTGTATGGGTGAAAGTCGTGTCTTGTTTTTAACCCTTAAATTGGAAAAACAAAAATTTCTTCTCTTAGTTATTTGTGACTGTGGCTGACCGCAGTGAAAACGGAATCTTGTGTAACTCTTATTATTAGGTATATTGTATAATTAGACACCATATTTAAGTGGTTTCTTTTTGTTCGTTTTCTTCTGACTTATTTGAAATATTAAATTAATTAAACCAACTGATGTATCCAAAAGGATAGATTACGAATTTAAGGGTTAAGTAGCGAGCCTTCACTGATTCGGTAAAACCCTCCATGGCATTAGGTAAAAACATTCGTATGTGATCCTCTTCAGAGGGCGGTGTCCGTAAAGCGCCCGGGTGGCGGGCACAAGTTAAAAACATGTAATTCCAGCTGAAGAAACATGTTGAATAAGTAACAGTTGCTAATTTAACTCTTTAAATGTAATTTTACGAATATGTTGGACTATAAGAATATACTCAAACCCCACAACAAATATTCATGCATAAACCCCACAACAAATATTCATGCATACACTTGTATTATCAATAAACATTCATCATTTTCCTCATCATTGAGGGTTTTATCCAACCAATCTTAGGGGCCAAAATTAATTTTTAAAACAAAATACATAAATGACTATGGACTTATAGACTATCAGTCAATTATAAATAAACAAGTAGTAATCCATTCATCCACAGTAATTTTTCCAGAGGGCAGGTCTTTCACTGCGATCACAGCATTTTCATGCTATGCTTTGCAGCTTTACTAGGGAATTATAGGTATGGTAGCTTCCCGTTGCTTTCCACACCGGTGATGGATGATGATAATGATAAGGATGATGGCTGGATGATTTTCGGGGACCGTTGGGCCCTACGCTTGCTGACATTCGTCTTACAGGTGAGGAAAACCCTGAAAAAAACCTCACCCAGGAGCCTGTCTCGACCGGGAATCGAACCCGGGCCCGCTGACTGACAAGGCAGCACGTTACCTCGAGACCACAGCGTTGGACTCAAATAATAACAATTTCATTACAATATTTATCACGGAGAAGAGAGAATGAATGATACATTCTGAATCATATGTAATCCAAAAAATGAATTTTTTTCGCTGTAATATTCTTCAATATTCAAATATTTTTAATATGATATTTAAATTGCGTGTTCTTCATTAAATGTAAATAATAAAATTGTCGATGAATCACATTTAAAGGCATCATATATACAAGATTAACGCGCTTAGTAAAGTAATACCCTTTTTATGAACAGTGGAGGCTTTGTTCGTTTTAGTTAATTTATTCGGTTGTAATGACTTGCAATTTGAAGGTATAAACAACGAAACAAGAACTGAGTTGTGAGGTAACGTAAAAAGTTAGAACAAGTTTTTATAATTAGCATTGTTCACATTTCAGGAAGACCTTCATTGTCATGAGTCACCTTTACAAATGTATAACACTGTATTGCTACCCTCAACAATAGCACAGTGTGTTCTTACCTTAATCACTATTATTAATATTCTTCCACTTAGACAACTAGTTATACAATTACATCTTCACATATTAGGCTACATTGTAAGCTTCTATAATCAAAATTAAATATTTGTTTCATTTTCTTGACTCTTTTTTACATATTGGAAAGGAGTTGTATATATATATGTGTGTGTGTTGGAACGAATTCCCACTACCTCTTGTGTGAATTGAGAATACTACATATATAAGAAAAAAAATGTATGTTTGTGTTGGAAATCTTGAGTAGCTCAGTTGGTTAGAGGGCTAAACGTACAGAGTTTAGAGACTCGGGTTCAAATCCCGACTCAAGCATTCATTTTTCTTTTCATATCATATTTGCCTTCATTGCCAAATGTCAAAAATATAGTTATAACATTTAATATACAAGCGTTACTGCTATAAAGTAAATATTCTCTTTAAAAATTGCTTAACTGTTATGTTGGCCACTAGATGGTGTTGGAAGGAATTCCCACTACCTCTTGTGTGAATTGAGAATACTACATATATATAGAAAAAAAATGTATGTTTGTGTTGGAATTCTTGAGTAGCTCAGTTGGTTAGAGCGCTAAACGTACAGAGTTTACAGACTCGGGTTCAAATCCCGACTCAAGCACTCATTTTTCTTTTCATATCATATATATATATATATATATATATATATATATATAAACATAAATTCGTATAGTCATGTTCATTTTTTCACAGATTTGCATATGTACACACACACACGCACACATACACACACACACATATATACATATATATGATATGAAAAGAAAAAAGAATGCTTGAGTAGGGATTTGAACTCGAGTTTCTAAAGTCTGTACTTTTAGCGCTCTAACCAACTGAGCTACCCAAGAATTCCAAGACAAACATACAATTTTCTTATACATGTAGTATTCTCAATTCACACAAAGAGGTACCGGAAAGATCTTCCAACTGCCATCTAGCGGCTAACATAACAGTTAAGCAAATTATTAATATTTATAAAATCTATCTATGTATATATATATATATATATATATATCCAAATAGAGTTTAATACAATAATGAACTTTTAATATTGTGTGTAAGTGTAATAAATAAAATGTCGAAAAAAATTAAGATACTTCGGGAAAGATATAGTACGCACACGAAGAGTTTCATGTACAATGTATTGTTATGTGCATACTTTACATTGATATTAATATAATTATGGTTATACATAACATTCAACTACACTTAATATATCTTTAGTATATTATTAGTATTACTATTATTATTATTATTATTACTATTATTATTATTATTATTATTATTATTATTTATATTATTAGTGTTGTCCCGCGTCATAGCGGACCGTTATAAGGCCTTATGTATTGTTACACGGTATGGAATTCATTGCTCTGGTGCGAGTCCCGATGGGGAAACAAATTTTCTTACGGAATTTCGGTAGGTATCGGACCTCCTAGCATCGTGAGTACTTTGGGTAGCTGCATTGAGTAGCTGTTCCAAGTTGAGAAAACCAGATACTACAACTGGGGAACCCTACGTGCTGACTTCATATCACTTCTGCAATGGCTGGATGATCGTCCAGATTTACGATTAATACACGTGGATATGAGCCAAGCAGTGGATTAAGAACAAGAGTTTTAAGGCGTGCCTCGTCATTGAGTTTTTTTTTTCTGGGCCGGACATATTGGCCAGTCTTAATATGAGAAAGGGTAATAAATTGTTCCTACGCTCTCCACTCAACTTGCGTTATAGCTGGCACGTTACATCTATTTTACACATGTTGTAATAACGTAGTCTTACATTCAGTTATATGAGGCTGTTTTTTACAATACTTTACACATTATAATGGAAATTTTATATTTCACACAAGGTGTACACTGTAACAGTTTAACAGAATTATTACATTTGTCGGCGATCAATTCTAATTCATTAGTTGTACCTGGGTTTTAATATTACTTTTTAAATTTCAAATTAAAACACAGAAAACAATTAATTATAACTATGTCAATAATTAAATAATTAATAACTACTTTCTGGATAGAATTTCAATTTTTTTATGTCCTCTCCAGATGATGTTCAGCTCTACGCCCGAACCACCCCCTGAGAGAGCACAAACACATAAAAGAAGACATACAATGTACTGATACATCAATGCTAAACAAAACGAATATGATATGGGTGATAAATTTTACAAAAAATAGTCTGGAATACTTGAGGATTAAAAATCGCTCTCGATTAGTCACTTGGATCTTTCTGTCATTAAAAAACCATCGACCACTCGTGAGTTTAAACCGCGCCTCTAGTGACCACAGGCAAGACCAACGACGAAATTATATTACAGGTATTATAATTATTGTCTCGCTCCGTATCCGAGCGGTTTAAGGCACGGTGACTTGCAGCAGGACTATGAGTCTTGCACTGGATTCAGTACCCATGGGAAGAAGATATTTTCTGATGGATTTTGGGCAGTATGAGACCGGTTCCCATCCATCATCGTGAGGATTTTGGGTATCTACATTGAGTAGCAGCTATAACGGCTGGGGAATTGACAGGTTGCCCACATTTGAACGCAGTACTGGCTGCATGATCGTTCATCTTTGTAATTAATATATGTGGATGTGAGAATTAAAACCAGCTATTAGGACAAGGGCTATATCCTGCCATGGAGTTTATTATAAGTATTATTATTATTATTATTAGTAATAGTTTTATTACTATTCCAAGATTTTAGGGAGGTAAAAACACGAAATAATCCGTTTCCTCCAAACTTGAACAAAATTCCCTCCAGAATCATTGAAAATGAAAAATTTAACCTTAGGATAAGTATGTATGGAGAGCTTGTGTCCCTGCGGTGGTATACCTCCAGGTAGGATATTGACAGTGAATTATTATTTTTATTATTATTATTATTATTATTATTTCTTTTTTATCTACTGTTGTGGTCTCGGAGTAGCGTCGCATTGGGCCCGGATTCGATCCCCGGTCGGGACAAGTTTACTGCATGTTTTTATGGGGTTTTGTTCACCTGTAATACATATTTCAGGAAACTTTAATCAAGATTATCATATTCAGTCTGAATGTGTATGTGTGAATAGTGTGTTTCATGTTAATGCTGTGTTGTGTCTGACATTGAGCTGATTACTCATTCGGGGAGACCCAAAAAAATGTATGCGTGTGATCCTTAGTTTAAAATCCCTCTCCCGACAGGTCGTGCCACTCTGACGTGTGATACGTACGATGAGAGGCTTAACTAACTTAGTGGAATGTAAATTAAATTTCTTTACAACAGAAGGAAGCCGTATTTCTTGATTAGAATTGTTTGTTACATTTACTGGCAGAAAGTAATGACCATATTTGCATTTGGCAGTAATTACTTCATGTATAAATTTATTATTCAGTGGTTTGCTTTGTTTAAATTGAAGTAATACAACTCGCTAAATTACCATGCTTTCATTAATAATCTCGGAATCTCGTTGCTTATGAACGAGTTGCATATGCACAGCAATTATCTTAACAATGGTGAGAGGGTACATGAATTAAAACCTCTCTTCCTGCGTACTTATATAACATATACAAGAAGTGTCCTAGTTCTTCTCAGAAAACTCAGCCTAAAGACTCTGATATGTTTGCTCGTGTGTATTTCTGTAATCGGCATCCATGGTTAAATTCCTTGCTTCTGGTCCTGAGGACCCGGATTCTAATCGGCCGGGATCGACGGATTCTTTTAGGATAGAAGAATCCAAGCGGTGAGTCTTCCAGGAAGGACTTTAAGACATGAGTCCCGCGTCTGCAGATTTTCGGCTTCTCAATAGAAGCTCAAACCTAAATTATTGCACCTGAATAAAATTTAAGTGGTATAGACATGTACAAAGGATGTCGGATAAACAGTGGCCTATATGGGTGTTAGATTGGATGGTACCAGCAGATGGAAGAAGGCGAGAAGTAGAAGAACATGGTATGAGGGAATATATGATGTCATGATGAAGAGGGGTATGGACGATGGACAATGGGAAGATAGGAATCTCTGGAAAGCAAGAATGAAGGATGAACTGCTGTAATCTCTGGAAAGCAAGAATGAAGGATGAACTGCTGTAATCTCTGGAAAGCAAGAATGAAGGATGAACTGCTGTAAAGTGGAAAAGCTGCATTAAGTAATAACATTTAACCGCCTTCCCCATACGAGTAAAAACTTAATTGTTATTAGGTATCTGTTTGAGGCGAAGAGCCAACCACTTTCACTCGCTGACACCTGTAGAAAAATACGTTTAACTGCATTAACTTAGTTAAGTAATTCCCACAAGAGAGCACCCTTGTCCCTTGTGGAGATGTATGAGTACAAACACACAGTAGGCTGTATTATATTGGATATTTCCGTCTCATTGATTTTTAACCTGTCATTAAATTGTTTTTTTAAACTATTACTGCATAGTGATTTACACAATTAATTGTAATTGGCGTTCAGCTGGAATTGCTAGAAGAGTTAGAATAAGAAACTGTTTATTAAATGAAATATTAATGTTCGAACTTCTATTGTGGATTTCAAAATAAAACAGATAATTATAATTGTATGGTCATGTCAAAAAATGAGAGAAGGGAGATTGCCATGAAGAATATAGAATGGGTGCCACTTGGTGCAAGAAGAAGAGGACGGCCAAAAATAACCTACATTGATAGTGTTTTGACCAGCATGAAGAAAAATGATTGGACGATATAGATGGATTGACAAAATAGCTGTACCACTCGTTAATGTAATACTAATCAACTTATAAACGCATAATATTTCATCCATTCATTAAACATTTTAATTTCACAAACGACATAAAATCTTTAAATTTCATAATTATGTTTTATAAATTCTGCTTATTTTATCCTTTACCCTCAGGGGTCCTCATCTAGGGGATATGTGGATGGCGACCACAAGGTGCCCAAGCTGAGCAAAACATTTCTTCCACTTACTTGTGTTTTGCACTCTTTTAACTTTACTATCTAACCTTTCTTGGTTAACTCTTGTTTTTTTTTCGACCCTGATGCTATTAGGGCATCCGAGGGCTAGGGAGTCTTTCCTTTCTTCCATTTCTTCTTTTCTTTATTTTGTTCTCTTCTCCAGAAAGCCTGACCAGAGGCTATAAGATGGCAGCCCCATCGCTGGTCTTGCCTTTCTTTGGCCAGCAACCAATCGAAGGGACTATTATTATGCTTTCAAGTCTTATACGAGAATTCCTGGAAACGCTGGAGGGAAAATTTTCTATAGGATCGTAACAGGCCTTGGCCTAATACTTGGAAGGAAGAAGAAGAAGAAGATAGTATTTCCATGGTGTGAATATACATTTTTGTTTAATATTCTCTTATTGTTCAGTAAATTACGTATATTAAAGAGTTTTTAAATTTATTTTCATTAGCTTAATTTGATAAGTTATGAGTGAACAGATGGTTTGAACCACATTAACTCCACCGCAATATCCAGTTTTATTTAAGAAATAATTATAAAACTGTTTTTCTTCGGTTTTAATTCTAATTTTTGCAACAAGTGTGGCTTCCATTCTCATAATAATAATAATAATAATAATAATAATAATAGCTTTATTTTACCTGGCAGAGTTAAGGCCTTAAGGCCTTGTCTACCACTCAACCACTCTCATATACTCCGCGCAGCGATAAGAGTGTAATAATTACATTTAATTGATGAAGCCAGTAATACCACATTTTATTGCCTACTGTATCACAGCTTGTGTTAAAATTGGAAAAGCAACTATTTAAGTAGCCATTTTGTTGCAAACAAATAAACTGTCTACTTAGGCCTACGTTACAACTAATAAAGTTTCACAGATATAAAAAAATTAAATCAATATTTTACATAAATATATGTATTATATAAAATTTACAATATAAAAGTAAAATACCTGAGATCTCAGTCTTCCTCAACTGCGGATGTGGAGTGTGGAGTACTTTCGAAGCATATGCTTCATCTTCAGCTTGTAGATCGGAACTGAAGCATATGCTCAAGATGAAGCATATGCTTCGAAAGTGCTCCACAGTTTGCATCCATAGTTGAGGAAGACTGAGATCTCAGGTATTCTATTCGTACATTGTAAATGTTGCATTGTAACATCAACGGTGTTTCGTGATGAATGTTAAAAGTATCGAGAACTACTTAAGTAATTTATATTATTAAAGTAACTGAAATCGATCAGCTGACTTAGATCCCTCTGAATAGAACACGTTCCTGTGTGGTGACTGGTCCCTCCATAGCTGATATGGTCGTAAGAGGTGGTAAAATGGATATCCAGTGCCTAAGAACCACCTTGTCTCCATAAAATATAAATATGTAGCCGGTCGTCCGGATTGAGCGCAGGGCTGAAAAAGTCTACATCTTAAAAAAGCATTCGTTAAGGAGCCCAAGACTAACATCCGGACTGATCTAACGGAACAACTGATAAAAATAAAGTCCATAACGTAGGAATTGTGTGAGCTAAGCGAATTCCTCGGCAAGTAGAATATACGATATGCTCCGATTTTGATAATTTACGGTATAGACATGAAAAGAAAAATAAATTCTTGAGGCGGGATTTGAACCCGAGTCTCTAAAGCCTGTACCTTTAGCTTTCTATCCATCTGAGCCATCTCTAACAATATATATATATATATATATATATATTGTTAAATTTGAGAATCTGCATTTCGTATGTTAACTTATTTAAATTAGGCATATATCGGACTGCAATGAAAACAGATCATGCATAAGCGTAAATTAATACCGACTATTATATTCATGTATAATTTGACTCAAATTTAAATAGTTTCTACCTATTAGTTTTATTTTCCTTTATTAAACAATTTAAATTAAATAAACTATAGTGTCTTATAAGGTACATTGCCAAATTAACGGCTAATTAAATGTATGGTAGACATATTGCGACGAACAAACATATCGGTGCGTGTTTAGAGCAAAATATTAAATTTCGGCTTCATGTAAAGCCCAATTTTTATTGGTTGAATTTCAATTACTTTTTTACAATAGCTTCCTCGTTTTATTTGAACAGCATATGCTGAGTGTCGTTATGAAACAAGGAAATTGCGACCATTAAAGCTATTTTAAATGTTCATTGAACTTATACACTTATTGATGTGATTTTTCTTGTTAACCAAATGAATCTTAATTTTCTGAATTGATTGCTATTTGCCAAGTTTGGCTCTGATGATACTGCTACAGCGTTATAAGCAAAATTTAAGTTTGGTTGTTGTCATTTTCGTTTCTACTAAAATGACTCTTGGGAATCTGTAAAAATATTCCGAGAGAACAACTTCAATCCCTTTGTTCCTTGGAACTGAGCTAAAAATGACTATGAAATGGAGACATGACTGTTTTATAGCAACATGGAACGTATGTAGCCACTTAAAACTGGAGCGTTAGAAAAATTGTAATTTTTTTAAATGCCCCAGGTGTCTTTCGACATTCCTGGTATCTCTCCAGGCATGGCTTACTTGTAACTAACTTCTGAGTTTGGGACGCCTGCAAGGCGGGGTTACGTTGTCCCGATGATATGATGCGCTAGGAGAGTCCCTAATCCTAAGCTTAACCTAAGATGAATATGAATGATAATGATTGCGATGGCCATATGATTTCGGGGACCCTTTGGGCCTTAAAGTTTTCCTGATATTTGTCTTACAAGTGAGGAAAAACCCGGATAAAAACCTCACCCAGAAAAACTGTCCCGACCGGGTATCGAACCCGGGCCCGCTGCGTGACAAGGCAGCACGCCACCCCGAGACCACAGTGTTGCCAAAATAAAATGGCCAAAGGAAAGTCAATAGACCTAGGTTCCCACGGAAAAGCGACGTAGAGACATATTATTTAAGTGGAATAGATGCAAGGATTTGGAAAGCAAGAGCCACTAACCGAAGTTGTCATAAGGGAGGCTACGGTCAAACTAAATGGGCCATCACCCGGATGATGATGATTAGAGCTGGATTTTTATGTACTGAAAGTTAAGATTGCAATCTAGGATAATGAGAAGTTAGACTTATGACTATCGTTTATTTTATTTCACACACAAACAGTTGAATAATATATACTATCTGCATTGCAATCTTATCTTTATTTTAGCCCTAATGATGGGTATGGTGAATAGAATACAAGTGTAACATCGAATTCTCTCATAGAGAAAGAAACTCCTCTCATTGGGATAACAAAACTGTATTTAATATTTTATCCTAGTTGAACACAATATTTTAAGCCTGGTGGTTCTTCTAATACGTTAATGTTAATTAACTCCATTTTTATTAATATACGTGTAATTCAAATGATTACAATAGCAGCATATTATTTTAATCAACATAAATTAGTAGCAGTTATCATTTCAACACTTAATATAAAATGCGTAACAAAAGTAAATTCCTTACTCAAAATAAACAAACATTAATTTTACCCTACACGATTCAGAAAATTAAGATTTTATTTTAATGAAATTTCTTTCGATTGCCTCTCTTAAAATGCATAGGATATGTTAATGTCATATGTTACTCCTGTGTTAATTGTTAGAATATGGCTATAATTGAGTAACCAATCGAAAATTATATACAAAACAAGCATGTTGCATTGAAATATTTATATTCAGGTACTCAAATTTTTTCACCTACTTTAAATGCCCACCTGAAATTTAATTTAACATTAAAGTGCTTTAAAAACTTATATTCGTTATATTTATTGTAATTGTTATTTAATATTTCGAATAAATGAAGTAACTTTTTTAATATATAATGTTTAATTAATGCGGTCGATAAAAAATGGAATTAAAATTATATATGTGTTGCTAAAATTTACATCCAATCTTGAAACATAGTGACCATTAGAAGTCGATAGTCAAATAGGGAATTGAAACGCCTTGTCAGTCGATAGTTTAGACCAACATTATGGCCGGGATTACATTTGCCGTAATATCACCTTATGCCAGTAATAAAAGCTAATTTTAGAGATATTAAAGGAATATAATATAGGAGTTAAATATTATGTTCGAAATTAAATGGCGACTATTTATAACAAAAATAATATAACGTTCAGCGCTATCTAGCGTTTGGTTTCAGAAGTTTAAACAAAAAACAATATTTCAAAATCACTTCGATGTGTTTATATTTTATTAATCTGCCGGTATTTTAATTCTCGCTATTTATTTAATACCTAGCGATGTTAATCATTTTACTATAAGCCTTTTAAGTTCGTAATTCATTTTTTGTTGTATAGAGTGGGTTCATTAATGTGAAAAATGTAGCAAACATAATTTGGAAAAAAAAAAAAAACTGCCAAACTTTATATATATATATATATATATATATATATAGTTAGTTCCATATTATTAATTTGAAGTGGAACATGATAATGCAAATCTAACACATATTTGGTTCGGAGAACGATATCAAAAGACAAAACAAGTTAAGTTCGTTTCGGATTTCATATGAGAATTGCTGGCTGAATACTAATCCGAAAACAACTGAACTCTGCTAAAGTAATTACTTTTTATTAGCTAATAGTGAACTACATGGTCTTTATAGGAAGCCAGATATAATATGAACAGTTAAGTCTCGTAGACTGCGATATGCAGGACATGTGGCACGTATGGGATATGAAAGAGATGAATGGAAACTTCTGGTAGGAAAACCAGAGGGAAAACGACCAGTTGATAGACCAAGAATGAGGTGGTAGAATAACATTAACTATGATTTGAGGGAATGGATTATACAGGGGATGGTTTGGAAAACTTTAGCTCAGGATAGGAATGTATGGAGAACTTATGTCCGCGCCTCCATGAACCTACCGGTTCGACAGTACCAGTGAATTAGTTATTAGCGAATTCTGAAAGAATTAACCTATTGAAGTTGTTGTCATGAAAATATGTATTATGTACCGAAAAAGACCATGAAAAATGTACATGTATAGGGCCTATATATATATATATATATATATATATATATATATATATATATGACTCGTGTGTGTGTGTGTTAACGCTCTCCGCATCCACAATTTTTTTTGTTTTTTTTGTGAACCGAGCCCGGCTTTCAGGAATCAATTGAAAAAAAAGTACATTCGAGTTAATTAATCAGCAAATTCGGACGGCTCTAGCAGTCATAATTGTTTTTATTTTTTGCAATAAAACTCGGCATATGTTATTAACATGAAAAAAGAAAAGTATTCTAAAACTTTGCCGAAACCCATCCATTAGAAGTAGGTGTTCACCTGAGACCGAAAATTAAAAATTGACCGCCATGTTTGTTTTCTAGCAACATATCTGTATACGTATGACGTAATTAACAACATATGATGTATTTCGTAAACTAGCAAAATCGGACTATAAATTCGACACGATTCTCTTAATTTACTCGATTTAAAAAAAATAGTCACTAAAATGTGGGTTAATATAGTTTGAAACTAGTGACAATTGTTAACTCGCTTTTTGTTGCAAAATATTTGAATCAGACTGCGGTTTTAGGCTGCGCCTGTGGTAATTAGTTGTGGGACTGTCTGTCTGATGAAATTATACTCACCAAAACTTTCATGTTGCTGTGAAGTCACGTGAGGATTGTGGGCTGTAAACTGATGCTCCTAGTGCACTCCGGGTATGGTTATATATACTATGGTACCTCAAGAGAAATCCCCCTCCCAGAGCAATAAGAGTGAAAGGTTTTACCAGATCTACGCCATTCTATCTGTCCATTTACATTTTTTTTGTCGTTCCTCTTATTGTTACGTCTGAAATGTCCGGTTTCAACACCAGGACCTTGTCTCCGGGCGACATGAAATGACCTCACAAGGTAACACTCTGACAGACATCCTCCTAGTTTTGTGAAATAAGATTGTTAATTTTAAGAGATGGCACATTTTCAATTCAAGTTAATGGGTTACTAAAATCCATCAACAGGGTGTGTCTAACTTTGTCTCTCTATACCCGTTCGTCCCCAATATGGGCATTGGTGCTCTGTTGTGGTTTCTTAATCAAGCTAGTGTATTATTTGTTATTACTGTTATTATTATTGTTATTATTTTACATATTGTTACAAATAACTCTGTTCCAATTTCCACTCTCATCTGTCTAAGTAGTTCTTGTCTTCCAATCCTGTTCCTTGCTTCATTTTTTAAACTATATATACGTCGTGTCGGTCTTTTCCTCTTTGACAGCATCCATTAAAGGATTTAATTTGTAACCGGCGCTGTTTATGTGCCCATTCCACTTTAACTGTCGATTCTATATTTCATCAAATTTAATCTTTATCTCTTTCGATAGCTTCTCCTATTTGTATGTTTTGTATTTTATCTAATATTGTTTTTTTACATATTTTTAAAAACTCCATCTAGGCTACCAGATATATTTTAATCTCCCATGTTGTCCTGTTTCGATATTGCTGGTGTTATCTTCTAGTAGTGGCGTAATGGTAACCTACTTCTGAGGTTGGGGCGCCTGGAAGTCGGGGTTACGTTGCCCAGATGATATGATGGGTGATGATGATGATGATAGTGGTGCGCCAGGATAGTCCTTAATCCTAAGCTTAATCTAAGGTGAATATGAATGATGATGATTGCGATGGCCATATGATGTTCGGGGACCGTTTGGGCCTTAAGGATTCCTGACATTTGTCGTCAGGTGAGGAAAAACCCCGATAAGAACCTCACCCAGGAAACTGTTCCGACCTAGGTCGAACTCGGGCCTGATGCGTGACAAGGCAGCACGCTACCTCGAGACCACAGCGGTGGACTAGGCTGCCAGATATATATTTCTTAATCTCTGTTTTACACTCCATTCTTCACCTCCATATACTAATAAAATTTAAGACAACACTTCTGTACGTATATTCAAAATTTGTACTTTCCCGTGTTTTTCTTTTGATAGAGCTAATTTAACCAGGTTTATTCCTCTAAACATGTCAGCTAGTGACTAGTGGTTAGCTCATCGTCACAAAGTTACATCTAACAGACAACTAAGAAATTATTTGAATGGGAAAGTCCTATAAAATTTGCACAGAGGTTCTATTTAGTCTCAAAATTTAATTTCCAATCGGAAAATCTTTAGATTTGAGACCCACATCTTAAATTCCCTCCAAGAGCACTTGTTTCTTTGATTTGTCGACCTTAACTATCCTATTGACCCCGGTCGGATTTGAACCCGCGACTTTCGGGACCACAAGCAAAGGACCTAATCCCGCGATCACCGAAGTCGATAAATATTGTAGTAAAACTCACTATCAGGATTTTTAATATTGTAGTTTATCGTGTGTTCACAAAGTTAAATGCTTAATGTCGTTTAAACGTTGATGGCACTTGGTAAACTATTTAAATGATAAAGAACTGTAAATTCAGTACTTTGATATAAGGAACCAATGGTCGGAAATGCATATCTCAGGTACCACGAAACCTTAAGTGAAGAATGCTTATGTAAGCTGCTTTCGTTTTCATAGCAAACAACTGTCTGATACTTTGCAATGTGGTGGTGCTAACAAGCAAATAATATTGTACACAATCCTTGCATTTGTTTATGTTTACAATGTATGTATTGTTGCATTACTCGGCAGTTTCTGTTTACAATTTATATATTGTTGCATTACTCGGTAGGCCTATTTGTAGTCAGAGGAATTTGCAGATATGCAGTATCAAAGAGGGCAGCACAATATTACGCGCCATTTTGGAGCATGTATTGGAATTGATGGTCGTCTTTTTGAACAATTCATCTCAGCTGAAAATGTTTAATCTTGTTGTTATAGCGTCTAAGTTATGTATGGTCATAATAAATGAAGTATGCATTTCGGAACTTTATTCCCTACCTAAAATATTTAGATTACGATCCTATACGATTTTGACCCAAAATGTTATAGACATTCTGCATATTGCAGCTCACATATTTAATTTGTAGAACACGTATTTGCTCTTAAATACATAGTAAATTTTTTATGAAAATTAAATTTAGGCAGACCTTAGAAATAGTATCGTAGATTGTTGCATCCTTATGGAAAATAGTTTAAAAATCGCTCCTGAGTGCGAGTGTGGATATGAGAAAGCTTCTATTGAGAAACATACAAGCAGAAAAGAACGTTTTGAGAAAAACCTCAAGTGTGGATTTCTCATATGTAGACATGAAAAAACAGACGTAGTACCAACATCTGCTTTCCGCACTATTATATGTTAATGTTACACATCTGATTATCTCTTATTCTTCTTATTTTCCTTCACTGGACGGGATAGGATCTAGTGTTGTTCCATTTCCGTAGCATTCTTCCGTATTTTAAAACATCGTATGATATATTTTAGAGCAATGGGCTTTTAATAATTGTAAGTTCATTCTGGCAATGTATTTGCGATCAATTTGATAGTCTCAGAAATCCGTTGCGTAGTCAGTCAAGGCAATAAGCCGCAATCCGGAAGGTTCCTGGTGAGTAAATATTTTTAAACTGACCTAAATCCTTTTTTTAATTATTATTCTTACTTACTTACTTACTCACTGGCACTACCGAACCCGTAGGTTCATGGCCGCACGGATATAAGCTCTCCATACATCCCTATCCTGAGCAAATGCTTTCAAATCATTGCCTGTATAATCTACTTCCCTCAAATCATAGTTAATGTTGTTCTCCCACCTCATTCTTCGTCTACCAACTGGGCGTTTTCCTTCTGTCTTTCCTACAAGAAGTTTCCATGCACGTCTTTCATTCCCCATACGCGCAACATGTCCAGCCCATCGCAGTCTATGGGACTTAACTGTTCTTATTATATCTGGCTTCACTGAGAGTAATTAATATTATAATTACAAAAAAAAACGTTATCTCAGTCAAAACATAAATTTATTGTGTCGACGTTTCAATCCCACAACATGAGATTGGGTCGTCGACACAATAAATTTATGTTTTGACTGAGATAACATTTATTTATTTTTTTTGTAATTATGACCTAAATCTGTTGGATATACCATATTCCTGGTGTGTACTTAATCTCTAACGACATTTGAAGGTTAAGTTCTGGTGGTTAATGCGCCCGTATTTGCAGGGCTGACAACCCGGCTGGACGCTCTTTTTGATTGTCTAGAAAGGTGAAACCCTTGACCTCCTGCCATCTGGAAGACCTTCTGAGGAACATAATGAGATTACGTTTATTACACTGTGATACATAAACTCTTTAAAGTGCTATACTTCATCAGTAAAGATAATCAGAAGACATTTTGTTGTCTTTTTATTTTCATTAAGCCATTAAGTTTCAAATTGGACAGTTTGCACTGGAGAAGGGTTTATTGTTGGGCAAAGGGGTAAAGATTGGATTTGGTGACACTAGGAATACTGAAGGAGTTCTCCATGTGTGAGAACTTAGGTTGCTCGGTTGGTATTCGGTAGAGTCGAGGTCTTATCTCGGGATTCCACGAGGACTTCGTCGGGCAGAATTAATGTGTAAAGAATGTCTGGTAAAAGTAGTTTATTCTTAACTTTTATACACTGCAAGTAATTGTCTATATGTGAAGTGAATTTATCTAACTCTCGGAACGCAGTGTTTTTGAGAAGTTACTTTGTTTGATCGTATACGAGAAGAAAAGTGACGAGAGAAGCCTCTCTCGCCTATAGGTAAATTAGTTCTACTCCACCACCTCGATCACGTGGACCTAAGGTCTGTGCTTAGGCACATATAACGAAACATATAATTGGTTAATGCGCCCTCCTATTTTGATCCCGGGGGTGTTACAAATTTATTATTGGCGATTTACGCCTTCAGAGGTTGGACCTTTTTTCCCCGTGCTGGCTTCACGTACAGTCTAGTCACAAACATTAGCTAGGCTTGGGTTTTTTTCTTCTTAGGCTTGGGTTTTTTCCTAGGCTTCCGACGCTAGAAACTTGCCATGTTCCCACACTTTTTGCTAACGATGTTTGTGTCAGGGTAAAACCCCCGCTTGCACATTTAGCTAATGAGTTATGGTTATCACGCTAAATCAGTTAACTGGAGGCTTAGAAGATATTTCTACTCAATCTGTCTAGCAAAGGATTATTGTCATTAGTAGTTATTATCATGTGTCAGCCACTTCCGTCTTCACAAAAGAAAGGGTTACATTACCTGAGTTGTCTGCCTTCTTTAATAACTAATAATTTGATTACATTGATGCTGACTTCTTTGGATCATTTTATATGGCCTTTGCTCCTACATAATCAGGTTCTACTCGCTTTCCTGATCAATTTGAATATAAATATGACCTAAGTCCAGTAACTGCTTCATTTAATGTTGTTATAATTTCATCTGATTATTATTGCCGATAGGGATTTATTTAGATTTACACAGGAGGCTGGATGAATGAATTGCCACAAATGCCCTATAAACAAATGGAAAAATCAAGGGATTTTTTTATTTGTTTATAATCCTCTCGCGTAATATAATGCTAGTATCATAGCTATAGTGGCCTTTAAAGAAAAAATGGCTATAATATTTTGGTAAGAGCACGTTTAATCCGAGAGTGTTGCCAGCACGTCAATTATGTTCAGATTGTAAACACTGATATGTATCCCTTTTACCTGGGATCGTTCTTTGAGGTTAAATAGACTCACTTTCTGCAATATAGACATACATAAATATTCATTAAGAAAAAAAAAGATACACCCTTAATATATTTGGTGGTCTACTCAAACCATTCATGCTTATACAATTACCCTTCAAAACTATTTAGTTGAATACCAGTATAGCATAAATTGCTTCTTCATGTGTAACTGTTTATTTTCAATTTAATTTACACCTTAATATCTACCTACATTATAATGTGCGTCTACAGCTTGGGAATTCATTTGCGATGGACCAGTTTTGCCTACTTCAAACCATATGTCGAATAATACTTCAGTTTTGCTAAATTTAATTTAAATTGAGTCAATAAGACTTATTTACATGGATCTATATCTTTGCGACCAAATACTAAAATATCGCGTTTAAGCAGCTGTGCTATCGTTATACAATTATTATTGATAGTATTACCCCCTGATATCATTTTTTTTCCCCATAGGTTATTGCATACATACGAATTCATCATGATTATTAATCCATGAAATATTCATGATTCTTAATATTTTATTCTCAACATACTTCGGCCCATTTACTTTGCCAAAGCATAGCTGTCATTACTCAGCCAAACGACGTTATTTTCTTAAGCGTGCAAAATCATTTCCTTCGAATACAGAATCGCATAGTATGTCACATTCGCTTCCACCAGCGACCATGACTCCATCTCATCTCATTATTGACATCGAATACAAATTCGCACAAATTGTCACATTCGCTTCCATCAGCGATCATGACCTCATCTCATCTCATTATTAACATCGAATACAATTCGCACAAATTGTCACATTCGCTTCCACCAGCGACCATGACTTCATCTCATCTCATTATTAGATAATACGGGATCCCTTGCCCTCAAATATTTTCAACAAAATAGCACGTGTTATACAAACACAGTGACGTGCCGCTTCGGCCCACGTCTACAAATTAAATTCTGTAGATATAATCAACAAATAAATTCCTCACGCTTTATAGGTTCACACCGTCACTCGGCCTTTCAATTAAGGTGCATTGAGCTTCACCCTGTCTCATTAGCTCCTATGTTTACGCTGTCTGATTGTTATTTTGGACAAAAGAGTCATAATCATCATGATATTATTCGTATTCAGATTGTTGTACAAGTTTCTTGAATTACCTATATGTATTAAACAATGACAATGGCCTATCTGGGCTCATTTTAACATTTACTGGATTAAGTAGATACTGCAGCTTCCTGCTCGAGCGATTGGGTTAAAACATTAAAAATATAGATCCATTCTCTATCGATAAGTTCAAATCAACAATTTATTAATCACCCTCAATCTTAGCTGAAAGTGGACATGCATGTGTTATGTATTCACCCTAATTCAATTAATTATATCATATTCATCAATATGGGGGTATTATCATGATTAATATCTAAATTGACATTTCACTTTATTTTTTTTCGCAGTCATTTTGCCCTTTCCTCTCGCGATTAGCGTTTTCATCTAGGCCTATTTAATCACTTTATTAGTGTTATTTATTTTAATTACTGATTATATTTGGTACTTTACCATACAACACTTATTTTTTTTTTCACTAATACTTTTCATTTATGTCCTAATCTCAGCTAGTATTGAGTTCGAATCCCGTGAAAACTGGTTCATGCATTTAAGTATAATTTATCAGGTCTTTTTTTTTTTTTTTTCGTTTGGGGATTATGTAGAGCTTATATGTTTGTACCTTTTGTATGTTATATCAAATTTGTCGGTATATGACCACTTCCTTACCTGGGTACTGCATATATTTCAGCGTTTACATTGACCTTTATCTCATACCTAAAATCACAGTAGTGTCTACCTGTGCACACAATACAATATAGTACAATGCAAGACATACACACATACGTAATATATCCATTCCGTTGTCATTCTTACGTGTAAAAATCTCTCCCTCCTATTTTCGAGTGTCATTTTCACTGTCCGTCTATCTACCCTTAATACTATTAGTGTCTAATTTCACAGTCTGTTAACTCGCAAAGGCCTCCTGTACTATTATTATATACATGTTTTGCGATACTACGCCCACACGCAAACAAACTCTGAACACTCGCATGGTAATTTATCGGGTCTTTACAGCCTCAATCTTATCCTTAGATTCACATATGATGACTAGACTTTTGTCAAAATTTTTCAAATGATTCTTACTCCTATCATCTAGGTTAGTATGCGCCACAGAATTACTAGCGATCTCTGGGTTCCCTAGTATCTCTGTACGTGCATATGTTTTGTGATTAGCCGTCGTCCAAGAAACACTCTCCGACGCGTATGATTCATTTTCGGGGTTCCTATCCTTTTGACCTCTACTATTTATGTTCTTTGTGATGACACTTATTTCATCATTTAGTTTGCTAATTTCGTTAGTCACTTTCTGTTCTATATTAGTGCCTAACTCATTAAATCTAGGCTCTACTATCATTTCAATCAATTCAGAGCGTTTATCCTGCTCTGCAATTTTCTGAGCTACTTGGGGCTTTAGTGTTTCTTTCGTGGGCTGGCTTTTGTACAAATAGACACATATAATTTACCCTTTTGTCCGAGTTCTCTACACTACAGAGCACATTCTTGTCGACTCGTTTTATTTCCCCTTGTAATTCCTCCTGTTTCTCCCCTAAGTTAGTTTGTAACGTTATTATACTATTGTTCATCTCTGTTCTCATTTGACTTATTACCCTGTTTTCTGTTTTCTCTGAGTCTTTAATAAGTTTTTGTTCCATTTTATTTATCTTTAGTTCTACACACGCTGACGATTCATTTATTTTCGCTTCTAGCATCTCTCTATCTTTTCTCATCTCATCCCTTAATGTTTCTTTCAACGTAAATACATCCTTTTCCCTGCTTATCTCCATCTGTCCTCTCCAAGTTTCAAATTCCCGTTTCATATTCCTCTGCATTGCCTCTAAATCCATTTTCCTATTTCTATCTATCGTCTCTAAATCCATTTTCCTACTTCTATCCATCTCCTCTATTCTCGACATTAGCATTTCCATGTATTTCATGGTGTCGGTGCTTGGATTTCCCTTGTCCTCTACTTCCCCTCTAGCTTCTACTCTTGCGTTGTTTTCACTATTTTCCCCTGTGCTCTGCTCTAAGTTCTCTCTGCCATCTTCGTTATCCTCTCCCATCCTTACGATTTCGTTCTCTCCTTCAATCAGTTGCCCACAAGCCTTCTCCCTAATCTCTTCGTGTTTCCTATCCATTTTTTTATCTTTATTTGCCTGCCTCTTTCTATTCCTACTTCTTAACAACATAAATACACACAGATATATTCTCCGTTAAATCACTGTAATATTTTGATTTCTTATATAGGTAAAAAGTAAAAAAAATGCTTATTCTGTTGTTGTGTCACTTACTGCTTCCTTCCTTCAGTTGCTGTCTGTCTGCTTGTTGCCATCATCTTCTCTGTCCTGGTTGCCTCGTGGTCGTGGGACTTAGTCGTTCTGCCGTTGATTTCTATTCGTGTGTTACTTTACGACTAATTCTGCCCGCACGTTAGGGAGCCAATATGGAGAAGGGTTTATTGTTGGGCAAAGGGGTAAGATTGGATTTGGTGACACTAGGAATACTGAAGGAGTTCTCCATGTGTGAGAACTTAGGTTGCTCGGTTGGTATTCGGTAGAGTCGAGGTTCTTATCTCGGGATTCCACGAGGACTTCGTCGGGCAGAATTAATGTGTAAAGAATGTCTGGTAAAAGTAGTTTATTCTTAACTTTTATACACTGCAAGTAATTGTCTATATGTGAAGTGAATTTATCTAACTCTCGGAACGCAGTGTTTTTGAGAAGTTACTTTGTTTGATCGTATACGAGAAGAAAAGTGACGAGGAGAAGCCTCTCTCGCCTATAGGTAAATTAGTTACTCCCACTACCTCGATCACGTGGACCTAAGGTCTGTGCTTAGGCACATATAACGAAACATATAATTGGTTAATGCGCCCTCCTATTTTGATCCCGGGGGTGTTACAAATTTATTATTGGCGATTTACGCCTTCAGAGGTTGGACCTTTTTTCCCCGTGCTGGCTTCACGTACAGTCTAGTCACAAACATTAGCTAGGCTTGGGTTTTTTTCTTCTTAGGCTTGGGTTTTTTCCTAGGCTTCCGACGCTAGAAACTTGCCATGTTCCCACACTTTTTGCTAACGATGTTTGTGTCAGGGTAAAACCCCCGCTTGCACATTTAGCTAATGAGTTATGGTTATCACGCTAAATCAGTTAACTGGAGGCTTAGAAGATATTTCTACTCAATCTGTCTAGCAAAGGATTATTGTCATTAGTAAGTTATTATCATGTGTCAGCCACTTCCGTCTTCACAAAAGAAAGGGTTACATTACCTGAGTTGTCTGCCTTCTTTGATAACTAATAATTTGATTACATTGATGCTGACTTCTTTGGATCATTTTATATGGCCTTTGCTCCTACATAATCAGGTTCTACTCGCTTTCCTGATCAATTTGAATATAAATATGACCTAAGTCCAGTAACTGCTTCATTTAATGTTGTTATAATTTCATCTGATTATTATTGCCGATAGGGATTTATTTAGATTTACACAGGAGGCTGGATGAATGAATTGCCACAGCACATCAATGCAATCGCAATAAATTCAGAGCCTCATCGACTGTATTTTTTTGATGGTAGAGAATTAAAATGCTCGATACATTTATTTCCTCCAGTGGTCTGTGTTGCTCCCAGATTTTTCAAATTACTGTTAGTTTGTTAGTGATGGTGTTGATGTTTCAAAACCACATTTTAGTAAAATTATAGATAAAAAATAACAATGGGCAGACTTTGTTGATAGTAGAGGATTAAAATGCTCGATATATTTCTTTCCTCCAGTGTTTTGTGTAGCTCTCAGATTTTTCAAATTACTGTTAGTTTATTATTGATGGTGGCGATGCCCTAAAAACAAATTTCAATAAACCATTAGATAAAAAAAATTAGAATCCTGTTTCCACTTCGTTTGTATTTTAACGACATTTACAGTTGTTTTATAAATGTAAATACCAGATTATTCACGTAATCTGTTTGACCTTAGATCTAGATCTAGGGGAGAACTAATAATACGAATATGCATCCATAGTAATTCTGCCCGAGGACAGGTCTTTCACTGCAATCATAGCATTTTAATGCTATGCTTTGCAGCTTTACTAGGGAATTGTAGGTGTGGTAGCTTCCCGTTGCTTTCCACATCGGTGAAAGATGATGATGATGATGATGGTAATGATAAGGATGATGATGATGATGATGGCTATATGATTTCGGGGATCGTTTGGGCCTTAAAGGTTTTCTGACATTTGTCTTACAGTTGAGGAAAAACCCCGATAAAAACCTCACCCAGAAAAACTGATCCGACCGGGGATCGAACCTGGGCCCGTTGCGTGACAAGGAAGCACGCTACCTAGAGACCACAGTGGTGGACAATACGAATATGTACATTAGGATCTGTTGACAGGAATAATATGGAATTGGGATCAAATATCATAAAATAGGAACATCCGGAGAAAACACATTTCGAAGACTTGTTTTTATGGAGATGTAGAGCCAAGTAAGAAAATCTGATTGATCTGATTACTGGTATAATATTAGTCTAATATCCAGAAAGATTGATATAATGAAATTTGTCTCTTGGCTTCCCTCTAATGTTGGGCTTTGGGATTACTTAAATGATCCTGTAGTAGTCTACACTGTTTGAAGTGGTCCCAGTACATTGTTGCATTATCCTCTACACAGCTTACAGCTTGGTGAATCGATTATATAAACTTTCTCGCAGACAGTCATTGTTGATACTTATGAGAAATCCTGTAACATTTTCACTTCTTGATGACACCTATATAGGCCTAACGTACTTTGTTTTAAAAAAAAGCCTTTACTTCAGATATCTTCGTCATAATGTCTGAATATTGTCACTGGGAATCAGATTCGGCCTTGATGCATATCTAGGTCCAATGTATGTGAAATATTCTATGGTACACGTATACGTTAATATTCGAGAAACTATGACTAATCAAAGATTACAATTAATATTTATCTGAGATAGATTTTATAGGAAGGATTTGTAAATTGAAATAGTATGTAGAATTGAATGATTATTCAAAATTGGGAAATACGTTTTAATAATACTCCTATGAAACTATATATATATATATATATATATATATATATGATATCAAAAGAAAAAAGAATGCTTGAGTCGGGATTTGAACTCGAGTCTCTAAAGTCTGTACTTTTAGCGCTCTAACCAACTGAGCTACCCAATAATTCCAATACAAGCATACAATTTTCTTATACATGTAGTATTCTCAATTCACACAAGAGGTAGCGGAAATTTATTCCAACTGCCATCTCGCGGCTAACATAACAGTTAAGCAAAAAAAAATTGCTTAACTGTTATGTTAGCCGCGAGATGGCAGTTGGAATAAATTTCCGCTACCGCTTGTGTGAATTGAGAATACTACATGTATAAGAAAATTGTATGCTTGTATTGGAATTATTGGGTAGTTCAGTTGGTTAGAGCGCTAAAGGTACAGACTTTAGAGACTCGAGTTCAAATCCCGACTCGAGCATTCTTTTTTCTTTTCATATCATATTTGCCTTCATTGCCAAATGTCAAAAATATATTTATAATATATATATATATATGTATATAGTTGTTATTAACATATATTTATATTAGTTTCATTAAACAAGACTGTAGACAGCAGATCAAGTTGTTTTCTTCATTACTCGCATGTCCTGCAAATTAGATAACGTTGCATTATAATGACTTGCAGTTTCCGTTGAGATAATGTTTGTTGGTAACAAGGACTGGCGATCTTGATTACAGGCAACTTACTGCTGTGTAATACATCTCATTCCCATTCATTTTACAACAGTTGATTTGCTGATAATCTGTAACTCATAATTTCTTCATAAACTTTATTTTCTCTTCTTCATTAATTTTTTATCGACTGTTGATGTTTATACAGTATTTCATCATTTCATATTATAATCTCGTAGCCGCTGTGGCTAAGATGGTAGAAATGCCATGCTTCTTGATCAGCGTGTCCGGGTTCGACACGCGGCTTGCTAGCATTTTTAATTGTAATATATTCATTATCGAGGCTAGCAGGGGTGATATAATTTTGTATCTTAAGACAGCAACTAAGAATAGATGAATTTAACACAACAATAGAGAAATACAGAACAAACTGGAGAGAACACTTGGCAAGGATGACTGAGAATAGAATACCAAAAGCAGCATACAGCTATTCACCACGAGGAAGAAGAAGTTTAGGAAGACCAAAGAAACGATGGAAAGAGCAGCAATTTGGAGCCGGAACAGGCTAGTAAATAAGCCTAAAACGTGAAGAAGAAGATCAATAGATTATGTACTAATACCAGAATTAAAATGTATAATTTTGCAGTAGATATGTTTGAGTTGGCATACGGCATATATACTGTTGATATCGGTTCATCATTTAAATGAGGAGGTTGAAACTGACTTTTGGACAGGAAAATGCTACATTTCGGGATCATGATTCGCCTTCTCTTCAGTACATTTGCACTGTAAAAACTCTCATCCTACCACTCTCTCTACCTAATGTATGTACACATCAACTATGTAAAGTGATCTATCGAAGTGGTGCGTAAATTGAAAACCCATCTATCCGCGTAACGGTTTCCCAAAAATGAAAAATGCGAACGTAGAGCCCACAGATAAGTAGAATGTAAATACGGGCTGAGAGAACAAGGTGAAAATACAAGAATCTACCACGCATCCGTTTGGTTTATTTCGGGCGTATTATACTGAAAATTATCCATCAGAATCGCAACTAGGACGCTCGGTCAGAGACTGAAATGTTTAGTTCAATAGAATCCCTCGCGACGTAATATGATGTGTAAGGCATTCCTGATGTTCGTTTTATTCTGGTCTGCCGGTACACACGTCATAATGTCAATATTATCAAATTGCATTTTGAAGAATTGATAACATTTTAACAGTAGGTTTGTATCACAGCTAAGGACGTTACCGAACTAGTTGGCTATAGTATAAAAATCGTACTAAAGAGGTTCCAACTTAATTGATTTCTGTGCCTTTGCATCAATTGGTTAGACAAACTCGGAACAAAAATTAAATGATATTATTTAACCATTATAATAATTGTACAAGCACATCAGAATCATATAAGTTAACGTGTACAGAAAACGCGTCAGTACAAATATTGAACACAGTAAATTTCAGTTATGATAAAACCGAAGACGTTAAATCTGAAAAAAAGGATATTGAAATTAAATATTGTATAAATATAGGTGATAAAATAAACTCTACTTAATAAATACATAATTAAGGAAATCCAGCCTTGCTACTACTTAATTTTTTAACAGTTGAGAAAGCTGCATCGAATTTAACAACTCAAGTGTCAACTAGTATAAAAAGTGTTCATGTGATTAATTTATCACGTATGTAATTAATTGCTTTGCTATTTCTTCAATCACATTACCCTCTTATTTAATCTCATCAACATCTTCATTTTTTTATAATCCTCTAGGCTCTGAAGGCTGCATTTTCAATACATCTTTGTTCGGAAAACCTCCTTAATTTCACTCCCATATGTACGTATATGTTGTAGTCAGAAGACTACCTCCATTAGAACACGTTTCGGGAGCCCTTTAAAAAAATTGATAGTGAAGAAGCTTAATTTTAAAGATCGTAAAGCTAGTTTGTGTTTCAATAAGAACGTGTCTGTACATTTGGTAACTGATAAAGTTTGTGCAAATTGTTTCGTGAATGGTTGCGTTAGACATAGTAGGCGACAAGGAATCTGAAATATAATTTCAATAGCCAAAGTTCAATTCTGCTCAAAGAAGTGATGAAGATTTTGTTCGTGTTGACACATATTTTTCTCCTATAATATGAATACCAGGATCATTCGTGAGGCATATTTTCGACCGCAGCGTAGAGTTAGCCATTATTCCTCCATTTCGTGCCCTTGACAAGGATACATAGATCTTTACATCACATACTTCATTGGTCTTCATGGTCTTATATCGATCTTTCTTTGGTGAATGCATTATTAATTTTAAATGTTTACCAACAAAGTATGATTCTATCTGATATTTTGTTTATTATACTTTATTTTACAAACAGTCAAAATAAGAATTTGATGAGAATTGTGAAGACATTTTAAAGAAAGGAAAGCTAGGTAAAATTAGTTGATTACACGAAGCAAATTAAGTAAATTTATAACAACTGGGTAATAGGCAGGAAAGCACTTGGTTTTAAAAGAGTAAAGAGAGGAAATATTTTAGAGAGTACATTAATGATATTAAATGAATGGAAAAAATGAACATCAGAGAATTATGTTACCGAATTAATATAGAAAATAAAGGGTTTCAGGTTAAAGCAAATAAAATTACAAATTAAAATTGAGATTTGAATTCCCAGTTCAGGACTATATTAAATATATGGTAGAATGCTTTAATCAGATATTAAATTGTTATAGAGAACAGGATATTGAAGATGAAGATTTACAGAAAGGAGAATTATTAGAAACGGAGCGAAGTGCATTAGGGGATGAAATAGCAATAGAAATAAATGATATATTAGCAGAACTGATAAAATCAGAGAGAGAAAAATTTATTTACAAGATACATCTGTTGGTTTGTACGATTGTGGGAATAAAGACTCTTCAAAACGAATGTATACAATCGAATACCGCATCACTCAATAAGAAAGAATATAATATAACTGTTTCCAACAACTATGTACTTTCAACTTGTTAAAATTCTAACAAATATATTAGTATCGAGTCTTATCACTTCATTACAGATTGAACTGATGATCGTTAATGTGGATAGAAGAAATGGGTTTACAATAAGCGGCTAGATGCGCAAACAGTTAGACGTTCACCTCTCATCACTAGGTCTTGAGTGTGTATCTCGGTCACTCAATGTGGGGTTTCTTGTGGACGAAGCAGAGTCTAGGCAGGTTTTCTCGATGTATATTTCGTTTTCTCCTGCCACAAATTGCATTCCTCCATTTATCCATCATCATCATCATCATCACTCCAGGGATTAGGCAATTGCCCGTTCCGACTTCATAATGCATCAGCCCAACGTCTTCTAGGTCTTCCAACATCACGTCTTCCTCGTGCTTGATCCTCCATTTATCCATACTAATATAATATATTTAATATCATCTGTCAGACGTGGTCGGCCGGCACTCCAGTTTCCACAGACTCCACTCTCATCTCACCCCTCTCCAGTCGGACACGAGTTGCGGACGAGGCGGAGGAGGTCTGCAATATATCAGGTGTTTAGTGTAAAACAGATTATAGAGAGAAACAGGGATATGACGGTACTGAACATCAACTAGGGGTAGACTTAAAAACTAATAGAAGTAAATTAAGGGCGAGAAGTTGTATAGTACCCTGCTGGAATTAAAAATCCCTAAAAGTTAGTTTCACTTATTTCAATGCATCTGAGTGTCAAAAAACGTAGGGGGGGGAAGGCAAATAATTGTAGATAATTTTGAAATTTAAAAAGGGTGTTAAAGCCAGGAGTTTACTACTATGTGCTCTGTGATTTAATTTGTTTTCGAGCATAATATCATATTTTAGATGATAAGGAAGGGGCAAAAATAAACGGTATTAATAAAATGTTGGTACCTATTCATTATGTATTACTAGGCGATGGCCAGGAAATACTAAAAGCCAACATGTATTTTATTAAATATCACCAAATGCTTGTGTTCGAAGTAAGTATTAATGAAATTTAATACTGGATAGTTGCAATAGAAATATTTTATTTATTTCGTAACGACTGTAAATGATAAATTACGGAAACTTTGAAGACGTGGCTGAATTTAAACACTTAAATAATAATAATGATAATAATAATTTTACTTATTTATATACAGAATTTTAATGTTTACAAATCTTTCTGTGCCTAAAGTTTTATTTTTCTTCTCCACTCGTCTCTCTCCATCCAATCCATGTCCTCCAGTCCTCTTGCTCTCATTCCAGTTCTTATTTCCTGCATCCACGAGTTTCGAGGTCTTCCTCTCCTCCATCTTCCAGGTGGACACCATTTCAATGTCTTCCTGGGTAATATTTCTTGTTACATTCGTCGTATGTGCCTATACCAAATGCCAATTTAATTGTTTATACCGTATATAATCTACTATTGAATAACCAATATTCATTGTTTTCTCTTATGACAGTATTTCTTATTTTGTCTAATTTTCACAACCTTGCTGCTCTACTCAAGAAATCCATTTCCATCGACATAAAGTTTTTGTCCTAAGTTTTTGTTGAATTTCCAAACTTCAGCTCCATATGTGACAGTACTTCTCACTATTGAATTATATATTTGTAACTTATTTTTCCTATTTATATATCTGTTCTATAAGACTCCATTCATCATTACTGTTATTGCTCTACATTTATTTATTCTGTTCCTAATATCACTTTCTTGTTTATCCTCTTTATCTAATTTTACTCATAGATACCCAAATTCTTCACATCTTCACATAATAATAATAATAATAAGTATTATTATTATTATTATTATTATTATTATTATTATTATTATTATTATTATCATCAGCAGCAGCATCAGGCTTTAGACCTGCTGATCTGTTCCGATCTCATGCTAGAATTGGCCTATCTATCTTTTACTGGGTCTTCCAACATTTCTTCGTCCTAGTGGTTATTATTATTATTATTATAAACAGAAATGAGGTATAGAAAAAATTAAACATAGGCTCAACTCTGGAAAGCATGTTATTTTACATTACAGGCATACTTGTCATCCAACATCACTCAAAAACGTTAAACTAAATACACAAAAACAGTTATTCTTCAAGTTTTGTACATGAATATGAAATTATCTCTTCGTTTAACGGAAGAGAAAAGATTACCAGTATTTGAGAATAAAGTGCTTAGGAAAACATTTGGGTAGAAGAGAGACTAGCAGACAGGTGATTGGAGACTACTACATGATAATGAGTTACATGATCTTTATGGGAAACGATATGTAATAAGAAAAGTTGAGTCTAGTAGACTAAGATAGGCACGAAACGTGACAGGAATAAGGAATAAAAGAGAAACATGGAGCTTTATTATAGCAATAACAGAGGGAAAGCGCCCAGTATGTAAGCCAACGATGAGGAGGGAGAATAACATTAATCGTGCAACATGAATTATAAAAGGGAGATTGGAAAAAAATAGCTGAAGATAGGGGTACACGCTGTTTTGAAATTTCGGATTCGATAATGTCAGTGAGTTACGCAGTTTGGTTGTTTATACTTTAATACTGATAGGGTATTAATATGTGTATGTAGGTAAATGGGTGATGGATTTATCACAGGAGGTGGGATTTATTACGAGGAATTCCCGTAATGTGGGAATTTTATGCTCGCGGTCTAGTCAGGTTGTTGGTTCGTTGAGCGATGACGATCACTTATCATAGGGAGTAACGAAGGAACTTTGTACAGGCAGCGATAGTAGTATCAATAATTGTAGTTTATGAATCACTCCATTTATTTAATATACTATTCACTAGACATATATTCAATACAATGGAAACACTTGATAATACCATGTGTATAGTTCTCTACGGAATACCGAAGAATTATTATTATTATTATTAATATTGTAACATAAAAAATATGGATCAGTATCCGCAATATAATTTAATCGATGTTCTCCCTTCGATATCTGAGAGGCTTCTCTTCTGTACGCGTCTTAATTTTATTTATAATAAAAACCTCAGTATTCCTTCAATCGTTCAGGTCGCCACAGGAGAAGGTGTTACAACTTATTCCTATTGGTTTAAACATATGTGGACATATATTACATATACACAAAGGGTGTGACTTTCATTTGTTTCTGTTAGTAGTGTAACTAATAATAGGTGTGTCTATCCCGCGCTATTTATCGACAATGTTGCCAAGTTGTTCATAGTTAGACCTTTGGGTTTTCTATTAAGGGCCTAACAGCTTATTTAAAAACCGTTATTTTCAATTAATTTTAATCTGTTTTCAAATAGACGATTTGATACATTTCTATTAATAAAGAGTTTGGTATCTATAGTTTCCTATTTTATTCAGGTACCTGTGATCCATGTTTACCCTTGTTATACCGTACGTCTTCTAGACGTTCTGGCGCCGTCTGTACTGGAATAACCAAAATTTAACAAATGGAGTTGCCTTAGTCATTTATAAAAAAATAATCAACCTTTATACAATTAATAAAATTGATTCATTAATATGATCATTGGATTGCAAATAAATTTCTGAGTAATTAAAGTCCAGACTCGATATGTTTATGTATATTTTATCTTTATCTCAAACTATGGGCCTATAATTAAATGATTTAAATTTAATAAAATATTTAGTTATATGAAACTTAAAACAATATGGAGGGAAAGTCGGGTTACAATACGTATTTTAATTTGAGTATGTATTTTGAAACTAACGAACGCCTTTCCTGTAAATTATGTAATAAAAGAAGAGAATATACAAAATATTTAGAAGTTATGTTGTCCCAGATTCGCGTATCTGTGTTCAGAGGAAGTCATCAATTTGCAATTCTCAGAATTCTCTAAACGCGTTCTAATTAAATTTAATTGTAAACGGAAGCTATCAGCTTAACATTTAACCTGATATGTTTTATTATTCATTAACAAACATAATAAATTAGCTTTTTGAAATAAACAGCAAGAGGAACTTTCGTGGAAAAGTTCGATATAAAAAATGCGTTATGCAGTCATTAAAACATTTTGCTATTCCCAAAGGAAACTTAATTAAATGTTATTTTTAAATCAATTGAAAGTGGAAAAAATGCGCCCACGGGCAGAGATGTAAATGAATCATAATTGAAATTTAATACTAGATATATATATATATATATATAATGCTTAACTGTACACAGGGTGATTAAAAAATGTTATTTATAACGTTTGAGGAATAATAAAAAATTTGAAATGTACCAATTTCTAAGTACAGTGCTTTATATTGATGTGTTGCGAATGTAAGTAAACAGAGGCTAAAAGCGCGGTTCACAAACTATCGAACTATGAATGTACAAATTCTGGGATTTTAAAAGAAAGTTCAATGCTTAACGCAAGTAATTGACACTTGTTGTTAAAATAATATTTTATTCTTCCCTAGTACTGTGCCCTGCAGGATCTATTGCGCTTTTCCCATTTATTCAATGAATGAAATTGAATCTAGTCTATGATGTTAAGTAGCCTGTTTTGGTTTTCCTAGTTTCGACAGCCATCAAACATTCACACTTGACTGATACACCTATTTTATTTGGACTGGGCCTAGGGTCTCGAGGAGGTACTATAAAATCTTACCTTTGTCCCTAATCTGCCCAACGTTGACACACACAGGCTCGGAGTCATGAGGAAGTACGAATGTGGCATCCATCGATAACCACAATGGTATAGTTTAAACACATGTAGTTTGCTAGATTACAATATTTTACCTAACATGAGTTGAAGTGAAGAGTGACATGAAATTAATAAATGAAGATGAAGTGCCTTGATGGGACAGGAAAAAGTGTTGGTGGGATTAAATTCACGAAACGGGAACACCCCACGAAAAAGCCGAATTTTCTCGGTGTGGCCTACTGAATCGCGAGGATTCTAACCTACCGAACTAAGTCGGGGCTGCGGCGGCCGCTATCCTCGCGTCAATCGAGACTGTTAATTAAACATAATTGTGAACATTTATTTTACTCAATCTATTACAATGAAGGGAACGCACCTACCGAAAGAAAATCGAGCTACTGTAAATAATAGATCCCTCTTGACAGCCAATGGGGTAACGACATTCAGTTGAAAGTCATACAGTCTGTTTACCCGCTTTCACAAAATGTCGCGAATACAGTGTAAATTCAGGTTTTTTTTTGTAAGAGAATAAAGTTAAAATTCGATGAAAAAATTGTTGCAGGTTTTAAACTATATTGAATCTTAGAATGGTACCTGAATTTATATAAAATACTTAGTAATTTTAAAATAGACAATCATAGATAAAATTACAACAAAAATATTTAAGTAATTAATTACGAAAATTAAAATTTAACACAAAATGGAAATATATAAACTTAATTCGTCCGCCCACTCACTATAGTAGGATGTCTCCAAATAAAATCTCACATATTTTCAGCACTAAACTCAAAGATAATATGCATTTTGATCGGGATATAAACATATAGAAGACTAAATCTCTTAATGTGGGAAAAGGTAAAACCTGCTAATTCCAGAAGAAATGTTTTCTTTGAGCTTGGCACTTTATGATGTTTTATGGTAAGATACAATTTGTTTCGACTCTGTAAAGGCCCCTAGCCAGGGTTACGGTGAAGACCTCAACGGCAGAGTTGGCGCAGAAGTAGTCCTTCATCAAGGCGGATCTGACGGAAGAGGCAACCCTATCTCTAAGGGAAATAGAGAAACGCTGCCTTGTAGTGAAGAGGGATCTTCTCAAAGGCTATACAGAAATTTTCCTGGTCTTCCAGGTTGGGAGTGTATACTGTGGGCCAGCTCCCACACATTAAAAAAACATAAAATGCTAAAAGACCGAATCAGTCAAAGCCGGACAGAAAAAATACAAAAGACAAAAGCAACGAAAACGGACATTGAACATAGGCACGTGGAATGTACGAGGAATTAGAAACAAAGTTAATGAAGTAGCAGGAGAATTATTTCAGAGCAATGTAGATATTGCAGCAGTGACGGAAACAAAAAAGGAAGGATCGGGAAATTCATATTTAGGAAATTACATACATTTTTGGTCAGGTGTAAATAAATCCAAAAGAGCTGAAGCAGGGGATAGATAAACAATTTGTTTAGTGTTTGATTGGACCATGAATGTATTTTGTCTAACATCTCTAAAGACAACAGAATATTTAGATTTATGAATATTGATAATATCTTAATTTTCTTGAACAATGATCCAAATTTCGAATTGTTTTCCCTAATACAGTTAACACAAAGGTATCAGTAATCTTAAGCATTATTGTCATTTTGTAAAGCTCTTAAATAATACTTACTTATATATTTAGCCTTGTGAATTTAAGACAATGTGGCCTTCTCTTCCACTCACCGGACAAACATATGATATATTCAAATACAAAAATCAAAATAGTAATAGGCCTACTTACTAAACGATTGTTTGGCCAAACTGAAGAATAAAATAGGTAAGATCTAATAACACAATAAAGTGTAATTAAAATTTAAAACAATAAAAGAATATCTATATATATATATATATATATACAATGGATGAAAAGCTCCTGTTTACTATACATTAAATATATGAGGAAGTAATAATATGCAATGAATTAAAATAACATTATTAATTAAATAAAAATAAAACGTAGTTTTATTTGATTTTCATATTTATTATATAATTCAGTGACAGCTGTTTCGGTACACTGTACCTTCTTCAGACATGTTAACAAATTATGAATTGTGTTCCAACTGATCTAAGCAACAATACAACAATATTTATTTAAATTTTTAAATTTAACAAAGGGGATTCATTCAAATCAAGTTGAGAATTTAACAGTTTTTTACTTCTTTTAAACTTATTAATTTCTACAGCCTCCAAAAGATATAACTTCTTACCCTTATCACAAATATGTAAAATTTCAAAATTTGGATCAAAACAATGATTAAATTGGAATAGGTGGTTAGCATAGTTTGAATTTTCTAAATTTCTGTTATATGCTCTCATGTGTTCCTTTATCCGAGATATAAAAGGTCTACCAGTTTGTCCTATATAGACATTGTCACATGTGCCACACTTCAATTTATATACACCTGATAATTTTTCTTTTTTTTTTGTTTTGGTTTTTATTGTTTTTTATTATATTTTGTAGAGTTTTTATTAGTTTTAAATGCCACATTAATGTTCAACTTTTTGAAGTGTTTAGATATTTTATTTGAAATTGGGCCTATGTATGACATTACGACATATTTAAAACTCTACAAAATATAATAAAAAACAATAAAACCAAAACAAAAAAAGAAAAATTATCAGGTGTATATAAATTGAAGTGTGGCACATGTGACAAAGTCTATATAGGACAAACTGGTAGACCTTTTATATCTCGGATAAAGGAACACATGAGAGCATATAACAGAAATTTAGAAAATTCAAACTATGCTAACCACCTATTCCAATTTAATCATTGTTTCGATCCAAATTTTGAAATTTTACATATTTGTGATAAGGGTAAGAAGTTAGATCTTTTGGAGGCTGTAGAAATTAATAAGTTTAAAAGAAGTAAAAAACTGTTAAATTCTCAACTTGATTTGAATGAATCCCCTTTGTTAAATTAAAAAATTTAAATAAATATTGTTGTATTGTTGCTTAGATCAGTTGGAACACAATTCATAATTTGTTAACATGTCTGAAGAAGGTACAGTGTACCGAAACAGCTGTCACTGAATTATATAATAAATATGAAAATCAAATAAAACTACGTTTTATTTTTATTTAATTAATAAATATGGATTTTCATCAAGTAAACACCAACTCAATTGATTATTAAAATAACATTACCCATGATTTGAGGGAGTTGGATTATACAACTG
>JASPKZ010000307.1:0-17500 GCA_030220185.1 Diploptera punctata
GAAAGCAACGGGAAGCTACCACACCTACAATTCCCTAGTAAAGCTACAAGCATAGCATGAAAATGCTATGGTTGCAGTGAAAGACCTGCCCTCGGGCAGAATCTCGTACTATGGATGGATGGATATACTTAAATGTAGAAATTTAAGATACGCCTTTTATAAATCTTGAAAGGATGTTGGGATGCACACCCAATGATCCACGATTCTTAACTAAAGGCACTAGGGGAACTTAAAAAGCTGCTAGCCCTAAACTCCGAATGACTTTATCCAAGAAAAGTTTCCGATACTCACTGTATATGAGGCTGAACCTCAGAATGAGTATTCTGGACACGAATTAGTGAAACAACTCTACGCCCCCCCGCTCGCATATTGAACCCGCGTTATCAACAATCAGTTGCCTTGATGCCTGGTATGCCGGGTACACACTCTTTACTGAAAAGAAAATGAATGTCCACTACTAGAATAATAGGAACATCTGGTAAATTAAATTATAAAGTAGAAATTTGAAGATTCTATCTAGGTGCAGTATATTGGTACTGAAACTTCAGTTATTTCCTTCTTCTTCCTTTCATGTCATAGACCTAGTGGTCTGTTACGGTCTCAATCTAAGTTTGAAGGGTCAGTCCAAAGATCTCTTGCCTGGTGGCTGGTAATTTAAGATTTGTTTCAGTAATTTTTTTCTAATAGAATGAAGAGAAGATTACACATCCTTTTGCCAAAGGCCTTCACAGTCACAAATATGACGGGTTTTTGCCTACATTCGTTGTGAAGGTTATTAATCGAGATGAAACTATAACAAAAACCGAAAGTACTTGTTCACTCTTTATCAATGTCTGGGACAGGATGTACTATTAATAATTCGTACTTGAGTGTTGCTCTTGAGGAGAAACAAAATTACTTCATTGACACGTCTTCCTTTCTCCCAATACTTGATTACTGTAATTTAAAACTTCATTGCTGGTTGCATTTTGATCTTAAATTCGTAACAAGGTCTAAGGCATCGAATAATTCTAATTCTAAAGTATTTTAAAATTTTAAAAGATTTTTTTACATTTGTTATTCTGTATTATGTAAACTCATTTCATTTCTATATTTCAAAGTTAAGAATTTCTTGTTCAAAATTAGTTAAATAACTTAGACAATGAATTTTATTTAATTTAAATTTCTATATAGTTGAAAGATTACAAATGCACACTGTGAAAAATTATACAAAGAAAATTTAAAATTCTGACAATTTCATTAAATATAAATATACCATTATTAAAAACTGATATCATCCGAGGAATTGGACACAAATAATAGTGTTTTAGATTGAATTTGGGAGATTTCTGCTTAAAACATGAGGCCGTCCAGCTTGGCTTTAATTTTTCTTCAATTGTTTTCGTCAGTTATCAAGACATAAGAATTAAATAATTAGGATTTCTACGGTTGTTTAGGATATCCTTTGAAATTACATTTTATTTCGTATTTTAATTAATATATTTATTTTATATTTTTATTTGTAACCCGAACTTTGAAATGGTAGCACAAGTTCGCATGTCGCAGTAATATTATAAATGTGAAAATTTGGATGTTACGTGTTTGGATATTTGTCACTCAATCATTCATCTATATATAATCTTAAAAATCGGGGAAAAACCTCTTTTAAATTTTATGAATTTATGTTGGAAAATATGTCGGGTACTAACGTCATGGTCCAAAGCCTAGTAATATTTATTTTTAAAAAGGGAGATAGGATAGAGTGCCAAAATTATAGAGGAATTAGCCTTATAAATACGGTTACAAATTATTTGCAAGGATTTTAAGTAGAGTATTGAGAAATATTTTAGAAGTTTTAATAATGGAAAAACGTAACTTTTTTTTTATAATCGAGCCTTCCACTGCCGATGCAATCTTTACAATAAAGCACATAATAGAAGAAACGAAGATAGTTGAATCTGGAAACCCACTTGACTTTCATAGATTACGAAAAGGCTTTTGACTGGGTACAAAGAAAAACACTTTGAAACATCATGTACAAAAAGGCTACCCTTACCGCCTAATTAATGTGATAAAAAGTTTATAGCAAAATACTACAATTAGTATACATTTTGGCCATGATCGATACAGTGATGACTGATGATATACCTATAAATCAAGGCAAGATTGCAGTAGCTCACCTAATTTTTCTTAATATAAATGGACGACATTCTTAGAGAATGGAATAATAAAACTACTGAAGGTATGAAAATTGCCCCACATTTTGTTACAAAGACACTGCTACCTACAGATGATCAAGTATTAATAAGTAAAAATTAAAATGAACTACAAAATATAAGCGAGGGATATAATTTTGAAATTTCAGAAAAACACAAAAACAATGGCTTTCTGAGGGAAATATAGTGTTCGTATAAACATAATACTACATTATACTCCTTTAGAACGGGTTACAAGTTTCAAATATTTAAGAAGCGATGTAACTCATAAATATATTAGTGAATGTAAAAAAAATTCCCCCTTTTTAAACAAATATCCGATGCAATAAATAGAACGTTGAAAGGTAAAACGAGTAAGAAAACTCAAATGCAGTTCTATACTGTGACAGAAATACCAGTTCTATTATATGGATCAGAAACTTAGACCATGACACGAAATGACATTAACAAATTACAGGCTAGAGAAATTAGGTTTTTGAGATGGTTAACGTTGTACTCGGTTAGGTATATTTAAAATGGGAATATAAGAAAATAATTAAATGTAAAATCATTGAGGAAAGGATTCATCATTATAGAGGTAGATGGATTGAACTCCTAGAAAATATTGGCAACAATCGAAAAATTCTTGTTTATAAACCTGAGGGAAGCAAAGATTTGGAAAGACCACGAAAACTTTGGATGGAGAATATGTAAAGCCGGAACAGGCTTAATAGCCTAATCCCTGGCTGAATTTCAGTGAAGTCCGGAGGGTCTAATTTAGCCTAATCCACTCTCCTCACCTGCAAGTTGGGGCCACTCGGGACCTTCTTAAGATATTTTAAGATTTTAAAATGCAAAAGAGTGAGTGGGGTGTGGAAAGAAACGGGAAGCTACCACACCTATATATCACTAGTAAAGCTGCAAACATGGCATGATGAGTCTTTCCACGGTAGAAGACTCCGGACGTAAATTATTCCCCCATTAGGATGTCCGGGAGGGGGAGACTGCGGATGGAAACATCATGCAGTCGAAAGAACAGAAGAAAAGAAGACTAAGGATTGGATCCTGGAATGTGAGAACTCTTCTGCAAGCCGGGAAGCTGGAAATTTGAAGGAAGAAACGAGGACAAACAGAGTGGATGTGTTGGGAATATGAGAAGTGAGATGAATTACTGAGTGATTAATTTAGAATGTTTTATTCCAGTGGTGTTTTTAAAGGAAATCATGGTGTCGGTGAGTATTAAGACCACATGTGAACGAAAAAGTGATATCAGTGCATTATGTGGATGATCGGATGATAATGGTGAGGTTACAAGGGAAAAAAGTGGGCTTGGTGAAAGTGAAAATTTACATGCTCCATAGTGGGTTAGCAGATGAAGAATTGGAGAAAAGATATGACAAGATAGAAGAGATCGTTGAAAGAGAGAGAGAGAGAGAGAGAAGAAGAAGGGGGCATGTGTTATCCCAATGGATGACTGAAATGCTGTGGTTGGTGAAGGACAAGATGGAAATACAGTTTGAAGATATGGATTAGAAAAAGGAATGAGAGAGACGAATTACTGGTGAGTGTCTGTAAGAGGAATTCACTGATAATTAGAAATACAATGTTTCAACAACATAAAAAAGAAGATACACGTGGATAATCCCTAAGGACAATCAAACGATACCAGATTGACTACATACTGATACAGAAATGATTTCAAAATTGCTTGAAAAATGCGAAGACCCTACCAGGAGCAGATATCATGTCTTACTAATACGCGAAGTAGATATTTGCTTCAAGAAGATAAGAGGAAGACAGGCAACAAACAAGTTTGACGGGAGAAACTTAAAACTGAAGAGGAAAGGAGATAATTCGAACAAAATTTTCAAGAGAAAGCCTATCTTAGAAATCTCATCCGGCAATAACAACGACACTGTAGTCATTTTAAAGCTCCATACAGACAGCTGCAGAGAAACAATAGGATACATTAAAAAAAATTGGGTCACAGAAAAATGTTGGAGAAGTTGAAAGAAAGAAGAAATTGGAAATATAGCAATATAGAAGAAGCCAAAAGAAACTACAGGAAACTAAACAACGAACTTAGAAAAGAAACTGACAAGGCAAAGGAAGAATCGATGAAGCAGAAATGGTAAAAAACTAGAGAATCTGGAGAGGAAAGGAAAACATAATTTTATGTACCAGAAAGTTAAATGCTTGGACTTTGGAAAGAAGAGGAGGAGAACTATGTGGCTGTGAAAATAATGAAATAACAGACAAACAGAGGATTATGAATACATGGGAGAAATATGTAGAAGAGCTATATGAGACAAGAAACTGTCCGGCTAATTTGGATATAGAAAATGAAGAAGACGTATCAGAAGATGGAAAAGGATTTTCAATTCTGAAGGAAGAAGTTGAATTAGCAATTAAGGAAATGAAAATGGGAAAGCAGCAGGGGTAGTTGGAATCCCCATTGAATTGGTTAAATGCTATGGTGAAGGAAAGAAGGAAATTCTGTTTTTATGCAACAAGATATATAAAGACGCTGAATGGCCCGAATAATTGACTGAGACAGTGTTAATACCAATACTGAAAAATATTGCGAAGAAATGTTAGGAGTTCAAGACTATCAGCTTGATATCACACTCAGCAAAGATTCTCCTGTGAATACTGAACGGACGTTTATGTTCTACGATGGAAAGTGAAATGGAAAAAGAACAGTTTGGCTTCAGGAAGGGAAAGAGTACGAGAGATGCAATTGGATTGATACGAACAACAGGAGATAGATTAGAGAAAAAAGGTAAAGAAGTTTATGCGGCAATTTTTGACCTGAAAAAACTCTTTGACAAAGTGAATTGGAATAACCTCATGAGGATCTTGAAGAAAATTGCCGTCAACCGAAGGATAGTAGGCTCATAAGTAATTTTTATATGAAACAGCGAATAAAAGTGTAGATAGGAGAAGAAATGTCAGAGGGAAGAGAATTGGAAGGGAGGTACGACAAGGTGTCCTCTATCACCTACACTTTAAACATCTACCTGGAAGACCTAATGAAGAACTGCTTCAGGAATACGGGAGGAGTAAACATGAGAGGAAGAAAAATTGAGTGTGAATTGTGTTGATTATATGACTTTGCTAGCAGAAGATGCAATGACACTCAGGAACATGATGTTGGAGCTAAGTGACAAATGTCAGGATTATGTAGTGAAGATAAATATAAATAAGACAAAGGCCATGATTATAGGAAGGAAACCAAGGAAGATAAACATGAAGATTAAATATGAGGTCATTGTGCAAGTAGAGAGCTTCAAATACTTGGGTTGTACTATCAATAGTAACATGAACTGCGGTCAAAAAGAAAGCAGAGGATAGCAATGGCAAAATAAACTTTTATCAAGAAAAAAATCATTTTCTGTGGACATTTGGCAAAATAATTACGGGAGAGGCTAGTTAAGTGTTTTGTGTGGAGTGTAGTATTGTATGGTACAGAGACATGGACATTACGAGAGATGTGGATATGGAGAAAGATGGAACGTTTAAAATGGACAGACAAATAAAAAATAAACATGTGCTAGACAGAGTGGGTGAAGGAAGAACAATGCTGGAACTCTAGCTGATTTTTTCAGTGAAAGTACATCATAATGGCTTCTCGTAGTAGAATCACTTCCATTAACCTTGTGAACACAAGTTTCACTATTTATGGGGGATGGGGAGATAAAGAGAGGATAAATGTACTTGCTCCGGTAGGTGTGTCTAAATAGCTCAAAGTAGAACGCCAGCGCGTAAAGCTGGAAATATTGTGTTCAAAATTGTCTATTTATTATTCTTACTCTGTGGTGATAAGTAACCGGATACCATGGGTATCTTATATAAAACACTCAGATAACTTGCTTGAACAATCTGTGAAAGTTTGTCTGCAGATTTATGTTTCACTTTGTATATAATATAACAGACTATTGATTGTGCAGTTTTTATTAACCGTTTTATTACAACTTTTTTTTAATGCCCCAGGTGGTCCTTTTGGGCACATCTGGTGTTCTTTCCTGGCATTGACGTAATTGTAACCCACTTCTGTTTGGGCGCCTGGAATGTGGGTTACGTTGTCCCGATTATATGATGGCGATGATGATAGTGGTGCACCAGGAGAGTCCTTAATCCTAAACTTAATCTAAGATGAATATGAATGATGACGATTGCGATGACCAGATGATGTTCGGGGACCGTTTGGGCCTTAAAGTTTCTTGACATTTGTCTTACAGGTGAAGAAAAACCCCTATAAAAACTTCACCCAGGAAACTGCCCCGACCGGGGATAGAACCCGGGCCCGCTGCGTGACAAGGCAGCACGCTACCTCGAGACAACAGCGGTGGACTATTATTACAACAATTCAAGTTGGGAAATACAATAAATAAAACAAGATTCCTCTTCTTTCATACACTCACACTGGCATGTAACAACCATTCTATGTGTTAGATTCTTTTAGAGCTTATAATTAGATTTATAGATATAGTTTAATTCTTAAAGTTCCTTAACACCTTAAAGCAATTTAAATCTAATTGCAAAATTTAAAGTTCAAATTATTGTAAATGTAGGCTATTAATTTCCATTCCATTCCATTAATAAGTTTAACCTCTCACTTTATAGATATTTTTATATACATTACGCTACATAGGCCTTACAGTGGCACAGTCTGTCAGGAGAGGGATTTTAAACTATGTATTATACTCACAACCCCTACACAAGGACATGGAATGAGTGCTCACCTCATCGTCAGAGCTCCTCCGAGACAACACAACATTAAGACATCCTTCACACACACCTCCACACCAAACATAACGACTATGAAAATGATGGCCTGTTGATGTTCGAGGACCGCTTGGGGCATAAAGTTTTCTGACATTTGTCTTACACTTGAGGAATAACCCCGAAAATAACATCACTCAGTAAACTTCTCCCGACCGGGGATCGATCCCGAACCCGCTGCTTAATAAGTTTCAAGATTTGAATTATATATATGTTTCTTAATGTTTAATGTTTCGGATGAGCCGCTGATAATGAACTGATCACTCATTCGGGGAGGCCCTCCATGTCCTTGTGTGATCAAGAAAGTATGTGTGTGATCCATAGTTAAAATCCCTCTCCCGACAGTTCGGATGACGTGTGACATGTAAAAATACCTATACGGAGGGGAATTACGTAAGATAGTAAAATTGCACAAGGATGAAGATCGCATAACTAACTTACTCATCGAACTATCGAACCCGTACGTTCATGGCCATGCAGACTTAAGCTCTCCATACATCCATATCCTGGGCTAATGTTTTCCAATCATTCCATGTATAATCTTCTTCCCTCAAATTATGGTTAATGATATTCTCCCATCTTATGACCTCTGGTTTTTCTACAAAAAGCTTCCCGTGTCCCTATATTTATTTATTTATTTAACATGTGTGATGTATGTACAAATTTGTGTAAGTATATATGAACCGTACGAATGCATGTATTTACGTATGCATGAATTTATGTATGAATGTATGTATGTATGCATGTAATTAGTATGCGTAAATTCATATGTGTATATGTATGAATATGTGTGTATGTAGATTTATGAAAGTAGAATGTCAATACTATTAATGTCAGTTCCTACTGGAGACGCATCAAGACCAACAATGTTTACAGCGTCTTAACTCCTTGCAGCGCATACTCCTGCTGCTGATGATGGAGGTTAATTTCCGAAAGGCCTCCAGTTATAATATTTTACATACCTTACTTTAACGAAGTTGAGGATGACGGTACCTGCCAACAGGTACATTTGACTTTTGAATTTTTTATGTAATAAATAGAATGTGTTAACATATATATGTATATATAAATAGATAGATCATTGGTTGATTAATGCCTTTGACATCGTCCGATCCCTAATAGCCAATTTCATCGGCCCATCCAATCTCCTGGTTGTAGATGTTTCTCCTTCATTTATAAATATATTCCCTGACTCCAGGAGGTTTTAGGTCTTCCTCTGCCTCGTCTTCCCTCAGGTTTCCATTCCAAAACAGATTTTGGTAGCCGATCCTCATCCAATCGGTGGACATGTCCGTACCATCTTAATTGCTGAGTTTTAATATAATCTAAATTGTGTCTTCAATCTTCATTTTCTCCCTTATAACTGAGTTCCTAATTTTTTCTTCTGGGTCATTCCATATCAAGTGGTATAATTTTAATGTCATCCACACTGATCATCCCCAATTTTCCTGAAACTTGGTGTGGCTTCAGGTCCACCCTAAAAATGAAGCTCTGCAAAATTTCAACTCATAATATCAAGTGTTTGGGGAACTATGGCCTTTCATATGGAGGCCTGTTTGATGAATCACGTAATTCACGTTATTTAAGCTTGAACATAGATCACTTTTAACAACAGCATATTTGGCACCTTGTTCTTCTTCCCATAATTGAATGGGCTCAAAAATGAAATAAGTTGATTCTAGTAGCAAAAGATGTGCTCTCTCTAATGAAACTAAAGAAAACAGCATTTGAGATGACGTAATTCACGTTATTTGAGCTTGAACAGAGATCACTTTTAACAATTGCATATTTGGCACCTTACTTTTCATCCCATAATTGAAGTGGCTTAAAAATGAAATAAGTTGATTCTAGTAGTAGATGAAGATGTGCTCTTTCTAATAGTACTAATGAAAACAACATTTGAGATGACGTAATTCACGTTACTTGAACTTGAACTTAGCTCACTTTTAACAATTGCATATGTTTATGATCTAGTATAATCCTAGATAAGTGGCTATGAACAAAGATATTTGAGCAGTGCACTGTCTTAACCACCATTAACAAATTTACCAAATATTAGTCTCCGTTTGTTTTTTGTTCTTCAGATATTTGGCCCTAAAATGGACTAAAATTTGATATGACAGATTTTGTTAGGCACTTTGATCTACGCTGGTGACACCTAAAGTGAACTTCCTTTCGTCGGACTATATTGTTTGGATTTAGAATAAAACGTTGTGCATTACATAGAAATAAGATGTCCCTATTTGCATTTACCTTGTAGTAACAAAGATATAAAAGCTGAATGTTGTTCGGTTTCTTGATGGAATCATCAAACAGGCCTCCGTATGAAAGGCCATAGTTTCCCAAACACTTGATATTATGATTTTGCAGAGCTTCATTTCTAATGAGGTTCCATACCTACACGAAGTTTCAGCGAAATTGAACATGTTGAGCGTGGGGCACTATACCACTTGAGATGGAATAACCCTTCTTGAAATTCTTGCTGCCCTTCGTATAAAATCCATTTCCGTTGCCAAAAGATACTTATTTGTTTTTGTTGTTAATGGCCAAATTTCTGCTCCATAAGTAATGATGCTTATAACAATTGTATGATATCCATCCATAGTAATTCTGCCCGAAGGCAGGTCCTTCACTGCAATCATAGCATTTTCATGCTATGCTTGCAGCTTTACTAGGGAATTGTGTAGGTGTGGTAGCTTCCCGTTGCTTTCCACACCGGTGAAGGATGATGATGATGATGATGATGATAATGATAAGGAAGATGATGATGATAAAGATGATGGCCATATGATTTCGGGGACCGTTTGGGCCTTAAAGTTTTACTGACATTTGTCTTACAGGTGAGGAAAAACCCCGATAAAAACCTAACCCAGAAAAACTGCCCCGACCGGGGATCGAACCCGGGCCCGCTGCGTGACAAGGCAGCACGCTACCTCGAGACCACAGCGGTGGACATTGTATGATATATATTCATTTTATTTTATTACTTATATTTTTATCCCCGTCCCGCGCCGTAGCCGAGCGGTTAAGGTAGGAAGCCTTGGCGCAAAGCTACGGGACGTGCGCTGGTTCGAGTCTCCGTGGGGGAAGAAATTTTCTCATGGTATTTCGGCCAGTATGGGACCGGTGCCCACCCAGCATCGTGAGGCAATTGGGTAGCTACAATAAGTAGCGGCTCCAGGTTGAGGAACCAGCTATAACGGCTGGGGGACTCGACATGCTAACCACATGTCACCCCTACACTGGCTGTTGATCATCTACCTCTGTGATTGACACATGTGGATGTGAAGGGCCAGCAGCCGGCTGGTAAAAGGGCAACCGCTGAAAAGTGGAAAGACCCTCAATCAATCGGAATATTTTTATCCCACAATATTCCATTGAGGCAAGCAATTGCAAATTTTCCTTCATTATTTCTATTTCAGTCCACCGCTGTGGTCTCGAGGTAGCGTGCTGCCTTGTCACGCAGCGGGCCCGGGTTCGATCCCCGGTCGGGACAGTTTTTCTGGGTGAGGTTTTTATCGGGGTTTTTCCTCACCTGTAAGACAAATGTCAGGAAAACTTTAAGGCCCAAACGGTCCCCGATATCATATGGCCAACATCATTATCTTCATCATACTTATAATCATCATCATCCTTCACCGGTGTGGAAAGCAACGGGAAGCTACCGCACCTACAATTTCCTAGTAAAGCTGCAAGCATAGCATGAAAATACTATGATTGCAGTGAAGGACCTGCCTTCGGGTAGAATTACTATGGATGGATTTCTATTTCTTATTTCCTCTTCATTACTCCCATTTTTATTTATTTTTATTCCTAAATCTGTGATCTCACTATAAGATTTTATTGTTTCTCCAGTCTCTAAAATCAAATTTTGTTCTGTTTCACCAATTGATAAATATATATTTTTTTTTCATGTTCAAATTTAATCCCCATTTTTCATATTCTTCTATAAGAAAGTAAAATAATGTATTTGAGAGGATTGCTTAGGTAGCGTAAGTGGCAGCGCACTGAAGTATCACTTGAGAAAACCGCGTTCAAATCCACGTCCAAACATTTATTTTTCATTTCATGTTATGTGTATATATATATATATATATATATATATATATATATGTGTGTGTGTGTGTGTGTGTGTTTGTATACATCTATTTAAAAATGTGTAGTTGACTTTTTTCTTTAAAGTTTACATCTTTTGGCAAGAATTGTCGTGCAAAGTTTTTTTTTTATTTTTTATTCGAGGGTCTTCGAAATGTTCAAGATTGTACCAGTATATTATCGAATGATTTTTGTATTTGGAGCAATACAGATAATGAAAATAAAATTTTAAAGTGCAATGAAAAAAAAAATTATTTCCTCTCATAATGCTCATTCCCGAAAAAAAAGCACTAAATATTATCTTGAAGAATATATTTGTGCTAATACGTTTGTTTTATACGAAGATATAATCAAATGACTCTTACTTTTAATATGTTTTACTTAAAAATGATTTCACTTCTAAAATAAGTTAAACCAAATTAAACCACTTTCTGATAGCACGTGAATAGGTAGTCAATCTAGAGATACCAAATTATTAATAATCAATTGAGTTGGTGTTTACTTGATGAAAATCCATATTTATTAATTAAATAAAAATAAAACGTAGTTTTATTTGATTTTCATATTTACTATATAATTCAGTGACAGCTGTTTCGGTACACTGTACCTTCTTGAGACATGTTAACAGATTATGAATTGTGTTCCAACTGATCTAAGCAACAATACAACAATATTTATTTAAATTTTTTAATTTAACAAAGGGGATTCATTCAAATCAAGTTGAGAATTTAACAGTTTTTTACTACTTTTAAATTGTTAAATGTATTAATTTCTACAGCTTCCAAAAGATCTAACTTGTTACCCTTCAAAATTGAAATTTTACATATTTGTGATAAGAGTAAGAAGTTAGATCTTTTGGAGTCTGTAGAAATTAATAAATTTAAAAGTAGTAAAAAAATGTTAAATTCTCAACTTGATTTGAATGAATCCCCTTTGTTAAATTAAAAAATTTAAATAAATATTGTTGTATTGTTGCTTAGATCAGTTGGAACACAATTCATAATTTGTTAACATGTCTGAAGAAGGTACAGTGTACCGAAACAGCTGTCATTTAATTATATAATAAATATGAAAATCAAATAAAACTACGTTTTATTTTTATTTAATTAATAGATTATTAATAACTCTAGATTAAATTACTTTAGGTTAGTAAAGATGGGATCGAATTTTTTATAACCCTAGCGCGGAGGTCTTATTTGTGGTTCATTGCAATACCCATACTTACTTCATTCCAGAATGAATGAGCTGAAAACTATTCTACGTTTGTAATGGTGTTCCTGATTCGACTCACATCAAACATACGTACACATAGGCATATATGACTCATACCGACAATTATTTGGGCTGGGCCCAAGGACTCGAGGAGGGGCTATACAACTCTCCCTTTGGCCCTATTCTGGCCTACGTTGACACACAGTTTCGGAGTCATAAGGAAGTACATGAGTGTGACCGCATTACATCAGTACAATAAAGTATAACTATATGTTGAGTAATTAACATATTATTGTCAAAGAATGAAGTGAAATTATATTCCGATGATATATCGAATTTAATGTAAAAACTGAAAAATAAGACTAAGAAATACACAAAAAAATATTAAAACCTTCTTCTTCTTCTTCGGCTTTCCCCCACTTATAGGTTTGCCGTCTTCAGTTTCCATTTATCTCTATCATTCCAATCTCCCTCTTTCCAAATTCCTATCCTCCATTATTGTTCTGACGTAGGTTTTCCATTTCCATCTTGGTCTGACACGTTTATTTCTTCCAGGGGGTGACCATTGAAATAATTTTTTTGGCCATCTTTCATTTTCCATTCTTTATACATGGCCATACCATTTAAGCGTTTGATTTTCAATCCTCTTAACCACAGATGAGGTGACTTTCTTTTCTCTCCAAAGTAATTCATTTCTTATTTTATCCTGTCATGTTTTTTGGAGGCTTCATCTAAAAATAATCGAATTCAACTGTTCTAATTTTATTCTTTTGTAATTCCGTCAAAGACCAAGTTTCGCTTCCATATGACAAAATATTCTGTATTATGCTCTTATAAATTTTCAATTTAGTTTCCTTTGTAATATTTTTGTTCTAAATTACTCCATGTAATGTCTTAGTTGCATTTTTTGCCATTGCAATTTTACTCTCTGTACATCTCTCTCACAGGTACCTAAACTTGTAATTATTGACCCAAGATATTTAAAAAAAATTCACATTTTTTTATTTTCCCTGTTTCAAGTATGAGGTCATCCACATCCTTTCCCAAACACATATATTCTGTTTTCTGTAAATTTATATTTAGTCCCCATTTTTTATATTCTTCAATTAATTTATTTATCATATATTTCATATCATCTTCATCCCCTGCAAAAATTATTTGATCATCTGCAAACAACCTACAAATATAATTATCACTCGTGACATTTGTTAGGACTATTTAACGAATTAAATTAAGCTGTTTACTCACAAATCATTATTTAAGTATAGTTATTTTAAAATAGTTATATATTTTAATGTAAACGGCGATGTTTGAAACAAATGAGAAACGATTGGTACGCTTCATTTGCTTCTTTTGTTCATCACTGCAACCAGATCATATTATTTATTACCAAATGATGGCAATATTGTAAGAATGCACCTTAATGGATAAATATGTAACCAACATTAAAGGTATTAATTAATTTATGATGTCCTATGATGTAAATATGTCAATTATATTTTTTTGCAACGTCATTTCCTGCAAAATAATTCGATTATGAAAGTACAAACAGTGGTTTCTTTTTTTTGTGGTATAATCAATTGCTACAAATATTTTTTTTATTATTTCTCACTTGCGCTAGCAGCTGACATTCATGCACTATACAATCTGGTAGCCGTATTTCTTGTGGCGTTGGTCACTTCAAAATAATGCTATGATCTATTCAGAATGTTAAAAAAGAGGAGCTTTCTTTAATACGATAAACTTATTTGATAAATTCGTGATGAAACACGACTGTGATGGGCTGTAATTAAAAAATATTTGAAATGTGATTGGTCATTGCATCCCATTTGGAGCATGAGTTAAATAGTCTTTATAATGGTTTCCTCGTTATTGGAAAAAAAACATACGCTATTAAACAGACTATTTAAACAAGTTAACTATACATTTTTGTCGAATGTTACCAGGTTGTCTTACGACATTTAGGGCTGTCTCACCTGGCATTAGCGACATTTTAATCCAATTTGAGGTTGGGGTGTCTGGTAGGCAGAGATTCGTTATCTCGATGATTTGATGAATGATAAATGATATCACCAGAAAAGTCCTTAAATCTAAACAACCCAAATTCTAGACAATGGGCGACAACAGGAATAATTCCCTATAAGGAAATATTCCTTTTGCGTGAGCAGGAATCGGACCCCGGATCTCATTAATTGTAGTCAGGAGCTCTAATCACAAGATCATGGGGCTAGTCAGTGTAATTGCATATAAAGAACAATTTTCATATCTTCTTTTTCTAGACTTTATTATTTTTAGATTAACACAAACATTCTAATACTCGTACATCATTTAAATTAATAGTCTTAGGAAAACCAAAGGAAAAGCACCCAGTAGGTAGTCCAAGAATGAGGTAAGAGAATAACACTAACCATGATTTCAGGGAGGTAAATAATTCGAGAAGTGATTGAAACATTAATATGTTTAGATTAGGGATGTGTTAAGAGATTATATTCTAGTTGCCATGAACATCCGGCTTCGATAATGTCGGTGATTTAGCAAATTTCTACAATTAATTTCCTAATTATACTGTATAAAGAATTACACTGCGAAAATTTGACTATATACAGAGAGGCCTTTCACAGGTAGTATGAGAATAAGATCAAGTGGTGTTCAAAGTAAAATGATCGAGTGTTAAGTAACGTAAGTAAATAAAGTTTGAACATATGTATCAGATTTTATGTATTTACGAAAATACAGAATTCAATTTGTAATAGGTTAATTCATAATCTTTTGAATGATTTTGAGAAACTTGCATGCTAATAATAATAATAATAATAATAATAATAATAATAATAATAATAATAATAATAATAATAATAATAATAATTTTGTGTTAAGGAATATTCCACAATACAGTGTTTCTCCTTCAACCCATCTTCATGCAAGATGGGAAACAGACTTTCAGAAAAATTCCATACATCAAAAGGTCTACTTCAAGGTTGTTGCTTATCACTAACGTTGTTCTAAATATATATTCATAATTGTAGGAAGAATTGGTCAAAACACTGCAAATATATGGGAATCCAAGTAGAAGATAATTATTACTTCCACCATTTACTATTCGCAGATGATCAGGTAGTGATTTCTCAGGTTCCAGATGATGGAACTTTCATGTTAAGGAAATTAGAGATAGAACACAAAATGGGGGTTACAGATAAATAATTATAATAAAACAGAATATATTTCATTGGATACAACAGATGAGCTAAAATGTATTTCAGGAAGAATACGTAACGTTAAAAAATTTAAATATTTAGGATCTACTTTAGATAAAAGTGAGAATTCAACTACAGAAATTGAAAGAAGGATAACTGATGGAAGAAGAATCATTGGTATGTTGAACTCAGTGCTTTGGAATAGACATATACAGAACGAAGAAAATTATATTTCAAGTTCTGTTGCAAAGCATTAATAATAATAATAATAATAATAATAATAATAATAATAATAATAATTAATACCCTCCATGGTATCTCTATCTTGTCGTGGTGGAGTGGCTTGTGTGCTTAAATTATCCCGAGAGCTATGGCGGCGATAGCATTGCTGCCGATAGGGTTACCCATGACGGACTGGTCGAAGGTGATAAGCAGACGAAAAAAGTACCTTGGTCGAAAGCGTGACAATCTTTCACCGTAAAAAATACAACCGTCAAGAAATGTGGACATGGGTTCAACTGGGGTAAAAATTTTCCGGAGGTTAAATAGTCCCCGATTCGGTTCTCCGGGCGCTGACTACTTCAGGGAACCCATGCCAAAAGTACTAGTATTGGAGAAATTTGGTGTCTTAATTTACTTACGATTGAGAAATAAATCGTATTAAAATATGTTGTGTAGTTTCTTTACATAAATGTAGAATCTTTAGGGATATATATGCTAGAAAATATGAATTTGTGTGTAATATAAACCTTCAGCACAATAATAGTCTTATATTTACGTAAACATTTTATTGCATATAATTTAATACAACATTTTTTTTATTATTAATTTAAGTTTGTGATTTTTGTAAGAATGTTTTCATTAATACAGATTTTTTCTTCATACAAAGATTTACATTTAATCTGACAAAACATGATAGAAATATTTGGTGAAATAAGTAAATATGAATGTTTCAAAGTCTGCTACATATATGGACAATCAAATAGATCAAAGATTTGCTTAGAATATTCGACATTGTTCCGCCAAGTATTCTTGTGGTATAGCACCTCGTTTTGTCCATTAATTTCCAAACCATGTAAAATTTTCTCAATCGTGTATTAATTTCCCAATAATTAATGAATTTGGGGACTTTCCTCGCCACCCTGTATACATGTCCGTACCATCGCAGTCTTCTTCTTTCTCATAGTCTTCCAATTCCATTATCCTTATTCTACTTGCGCTATATTCATATAATTCGATTGTATGAACTGCAATAAAGATAATGATATTTCTCGAATATGTTAATAGCAACTAAGATATTTCTTCCAACGTCCCAAACTGAGCGGATTACTTCCATTGAGAGTGAAAGTGAGAGTTGAAGGTCGCGAGGTGCGGAACCGACCTTAAGTTGAAGAACCGTGCCCATCTTCATAAGATACACTGTTTCCTGCCCTGCTCTAATTTACATATCGCATCTGGAGTTCTGCATATACTTTTTCATAAAAGAAATCTATTTCAAAGGTGACTCACATAACGGTAAACCTTAAAAAACATACTTTGATTGAAAACGACATTGTGTTAATTTTAAGCTTACTAATTCATGTAAATCACAGTAGAAGGAACTCTCAGTATTTTAAAAAATACAACTTTTTCACAATACGTCTCATTATGATCGTTAATTAGGCAATATAGTATACCCTATAGGCCTATTGTATAATGATATAAGTTATTTATTATTTTTAATAAAACAACATATTAAGTGAAAAAGGAATTCCACTACACTTGATAGTAGTAATTAAGAAAATGTGTGAGAAAACAAGACCAAGGAAAAGATGGAAAGAGCAGCAATTTGGAGCCGGAGCAGGCTAGAAAATAAACCGTGAAGAAGAAGAAGAAGAAGAATAAAACAATAGAAAAACGAATGAGTAAAAATTACATACAGTTGTGTCGGATTACTCAATATACGGTAATAACTTACAATTTTGCATACTTTGTTTTCGCTGTACCATTTAAATAACTGGTGCCAGAAAATAGTGACACTTACATATTCTACACACCACA
>JASPKZ010000307.1:22500-76574 GCA_030220185.1 Diploptera punctata
TAATGCATAATAGCATTCATTTCGAGAATTCAGCCTATGTTTAATTTATGTGTGCATCTCATTCCTATTTGTGATTATTGTTCCTAGATATTTGAAATCCGCCAATTCTACAAAATTTCGCTCAAATGTCATTAGTGAAGAAAATTTTGAAGAAGTGGCCGATTTCAAATATCTGGGAAAAATAATTAGAAATCGTGTAAAAAAGAACCTATAAATGGAGATACTAAACTAAGATAAAGAGAGGCAGAGATAAATAAATATAAATGTAATTATTATTCCGTAATAAATATAATTTTTATGTAATATAATTTGGTGTGTACCACATTTCTCTCAAAGTCTCTTGAAGATAGTAGTGCGCCCAGTCCCCCCCGGTTTATTTCTGGATATTTACCAAGTATCAAGAAATAAACCGTATTACTCCAATGCTTTTAACATTGGAAGGGTATCCCAATCCGCCAATTGGTCATTGTCGCTGGTTTCTACTATATTCAGCGACATCAGCGTCAAATTTGGAAAATTTGTGAATTAACAAAAACCATAATAAATTAAGCCAAAATCGGTTCGTTTTAAACCGTTAAGATAACAACCTGAACCCCTATCTCAATTCTGTAGTAAACCTAACTTACGCACACTTTCACACTCGCGACCATATAAACTCCTGGCCGACCTGTTGTGGCAAGACCCGGGAAATTTCGCAATCTGTGGCCCAGCAGTGCCCGCCTGTCACTGTTTTACATGAGCCTCTCAATAAGTGGGCTGCGCTAGCGCGCTGAGATAACCACAAGATAACTGACTGTATCCTGGGGACTCACTGAGCCAATGACAGCAGCCAGATACTCGGAACTAACCCTATCTCATGATAAGCATCTATCCCCCACACCACACATGTAAATTAACATCAATGGTGCGTTTAATTCCCCTCTATGGAAGAAGATGGCTCCACTTCATAAACCGAGATCACCACAGACAATTTACTGGTCCCGCCCGACGGTCAGAGCCTTTACCGGAACTAGATGTTATCTCACAGTTTCTTAAAACTAAATTATCCTAATGTAAATCATTCCTGTATGAATATATCCCCTATTCTTCTGTCAATATCTTCTTCGTTGATGCACATCCATTTAGTGATTTCGTCCATTAAATACAATCTGAAATAACAGTTGCTAGGAAATGTGTTCTTTGTTACGTAATTTTATAATGGTTTCTTTTACATTTTTATTTGCAATTTAGTTACCGAGGAACAAATAGTTTACATATCAAATTTGCACTTATTTTCATTCGCTCGGACATTTAAGTTGTAATTGAAATTTCACGTTCTATTCTTATTTTATCAGAATAATAATATAATAATAATAATAATAATAATAATAATAATAATAATAATAATAATAATATTCAGCATCAGCATCTTCGCTTCAAGGTTTAGGAAAATAGCCTGTTCCGAATTCACAATGATTCCTTACATCTCTTCCTAGCTCGTTCTACATCCCTTTATCCCTTTGGTTTATAATGATATGTTACCTTGGGCAATCTTGGTTTTTCCATTATCTAAACTTGCTGTTAACAGCCAACGCGGTGTTGTTGAATCCTGTCATTTATTGAATATATTTCTAATTCATTTCTTGTGTGGTTCAATTTTGTGGATCCTTTGATCATTCTTAGGAAGGTCATTTCTGCACTTTGTATTCTACTCGAACTCCTCTTATTTGTTACCCAGGACTCACTACCATATAAAAGTACCGGTACCGCCATTGTTTTGTAGAACTTCAATCTTGTATCCTTCCATGTTTTATGTTTTATGAATGGTGCAAGATATCATTTGAAATTTTGATAATTTATTGTCTATATAATTTCTTGTTCCATATCCAGAAGACAATTCTCAACCTAGATAATTAAAAATTAACACTTGTGATAGAGGTTTATTTTTATTATTATTTTCGATCTTATGGGTGGCTTTCTTAAAAAGGCCATTATTTTTGTCTTCTCTATAGATATTTTAAAATCGTACTCTTTACTTAGGGATATTTCATTTAAACAGTATAGAGAGAATTGTAAATCTTTTCTGTATTTTGTATTACAGACTAATAACATTGTCAGTACGTACTAAAATATTATAATTTTTATATTATTTATTGATATATTGTGTCCACCGCTGTGGTCTCGAGGTAGCGTGTTGCGTTGTCACGCAGCGGGCGCAGGTTCCATTCCCGGTCGAGACAGATAACAGGATGAGGTTTTTTCGTTTTTTTTTCTCACCTGTAAGACAAATGTCAGGAGCTTAGGTCCCAACGGTCCCCGAAAATCATCCGGCCATCATCATCATCATCCTTATCATTATCATCGTCATCCTTCACCGTTGTGGAAAGCAACGGGAAGCTACCACACTTTCAATTCCCTAGTAATGCTGCAAAGCATAGCATGAAAATGCTATGATTGCATTGAAAGACCTGCCCTCGGGCAGAATTACTATGGATGGATATTATTTATTCTTATTCCTTTCTTAACGTTTTCTTCCAGCTCTATATTAGGTCAGTGATATATTCTTCTTCTTCTTCCTTCCAAGTATTAGGCCAAGGCCTGTTACGATCCTATAGAACATTTTTCCCTCCAGCGTTTCATAGGACGGCGCAGTGATCTTCGTCCTCTTGGTATATAATTATAAATAGCTTTGGGGATCCGATTTGAACTCATTCTTTCTAGATGGTGTTCCCAATTTAGTTGGTACTGTTTAATATATTCCAAAATTGGCGTAGTCTTCAATTCTTTTAAGATATCGGTGTTCCTTTACCGATCACATCTGGTGTAACCCGCTGTTCTGCGCATGAATCTCATTTCACAAGCCGTTATTCTGCTTTCATGTTGTCGTTTTAGTGTCCATGCTTCACTACCATAGGTCAACACTGGTCAAGACAAAGTGTTATATAAACGTAATCTGGTGTTTTTTTTGTACAAGGGATGGTTTCATAACTTGATTAATAATTCCCAAACTTTTATTATAACTAGTAATTTTTTCAGGGATATCCTTTTCATTCCAGATAGAAAGATAATATCCAAGATATTTAAATTGATTAGATCTCTCTAAAATTTTATTCTGGAGACAGATTTTACTTTGTATGGGGTCCTTCCCATGAAATGCCATAATTTTAGTTTTGTTAATTGATATTTCCATATTAAATTTGGCACCTATTTTTTGTAAATTATAAATTGATCGTTGAAAATCATTTTCGGAAATTGCCAGAAGAGCAAAATCGTCTGTAAAAAGAATAGCATCGAGTTGTATATATCCCCGTTGTGTTTTCCTCCATTCGTTTATTATTCTATTCATATATATAATGAAAAGCACCGGTGAAAGTCCACATCCCTCTCTTACTCCAGTATTGATCTTTTCCCAAGAAGATAATTTGCCATCTTGTTTAACAGAGATTTCATTATCTTTATAGATGTTGAAGATATTAGTAATATATTCGTATATATGTATATATGAGACTGATAGGAAAATTTTTGTATTTGTAAAAATTGGCCTACTGAGAGTTCCTTTTACTCTATTTTTTAATGAATAAGACTAAAATTAACACAATGCTATTTTCAATTGAAATATTTGGATATGTTATTCTTATTGTTTTAATTAACTGTAGACGTGAACTTTGGGTGCAATGTAGATCGAAAGTCAATACGGAAAGTAGCCTAGTTGGATGAGAATTTTTTTATATTTTTTATTTATTTTGGTTACACAATTACTGTTAGAATTAACAAAATGAGGATATCTACATCACTTACTTTTGCCAACGATCAGATAATTATAACCCAGGATGGAGAAGATGAAAATTATATGTGTAATCAGTTGTCAACAACGTATCAGAAATGGGGATTGAAAATCAACAAAAAACAAAAGTGTATTTAAAAAATTACCTAGATGAATTATATATTGATGGGGTAAAGATAAAGAAGATCGATAGTTTCTGTTATTTGGGATCAATTATAGAGAAATATGGAACATGAAATAAGGAAATAGCAAAATGGATTAGTAATGGAAGAAAAACTAAAGAAATGTTAAACTCTATAATATGAAGTAAAAACATCATTAACAGAACAAAACAACTAATTTATAAATCCATACTAGAAAGTATAATATTATATGGATCGGAAATTTGGACAATGACACAACGACATGTCAACAGAATAACTTCAGTTGAAATGGATTTTTGGAAAAGAGCTGCCAGAAAATCTCGACTGTAAAAAAATTATAAATACAGAAATTAGATAATGGATGAATACAGAAGGAAATATAACGGATGAGGTTGAACACAGAAGGCCAAAATGGTATGGACACGTGAGAAGAATGCAGGATGGAACACTACCAAGGCCGTCTATGCGTGGAAAATTGAAAAAAGGAGCAGAGAAGGAAGACCAAGAGCAACCTGGAAGTACAACATTCAAAATTAAACGAAATTTGGTGTAATAGATGAAGGCAGAAGACAGAGAACGGTGGAGAACTTTAATTAAGGGAAATTTGTGAATGTTTGTTCCAAATTGATAGTCTATAAGTCCATAGTCATTTATGTTTACTTATTTATTTATCTTTTAATTCATGTTAATTACTAAGATTGGTTGGAGAAAACTCTCAATGATGAGGAAAAGTCTCAAAATGGATGGATTTAAGTAATTTACATACTTCGTTTTTCTATTGATTTATTAAAAGCATTAAATAAATTAAGCCAATGTAAGCTATTTATAGGATACTAGCCAATGTCAGAAGTGCGCTACTACTCTACGCCTAATTAAATAAAATATTAAGGGTTAATTAAATTATATGATATACAGGGTGTCTACAGTGAGATTCCCTCATTTAAAACAAACATAGCGCAAAGGAAATGTGTACTATAATTACTATACACGAAAATTATAATGTAACTCACAAAGTTTTAATTTTGTGTTTGTGACAAACTCTAGTTCAGTGCACTTGGACATGTGCGCCTCGGGTGGTGCGAAGAATATCCAACTTATAGTCAATTTCACGCCATGTGTTGAACAGCATGCCTTCTGTCACCGAGTATCTAACGTCGCTAATGCGTTGTTTTAAGTCCAGTACAAATGGACTTCGTTTCGGCATACCACCAGACAACCTGGGCACGCTCGTTTGGAATCTCTATTTTAGAAACAATCGTTTGTTGCAGCGCCACTACGGGTATTGTGCGCACTACAACATTACCACATAGACTTTTTATGTTGCTGTTCTGTTTCTGCTCTTTCAAGATTCACAGTTGTACAACCTGAAATAAAAAAAAAAATACAGACTTTTAAAATGATGGAATCTCACTGTGGAGACACTGTACTTTGTGACGAACCAAACATAGCAATTGCTACTTACTTTTTTTTTATTTCGGATTTCAGATAAATCCTCCTTTTTTAATTATCGAATTTCGCTGATTTTGTAATAATATCTATCTCGGTTTATATTAATTGATATAATGAGTTAATTTTGAAACAACGGAAATTACGACCGGAAGAGTGTTTTTAAATGTTCGCTTCTGGTGAACTCCTACACCTATTGATTTAAAATATAATAGATAGCTGCTAAACACTATATTTGTCTGAAAACCTCTATGTAAAAATTTTCATGACGAACGGTTGAGCCGTTTAGAAGTCTATTAATCTTAGTTATACTAACATCCATACTACACAGGGTATAAATTAATTATACCGCATAAATGTAACTGTGCAATTATTATAAGCAATTTGAAGTAATGAACTAATTGTCTAAGAATAAAATGCCCAAGTTATGATTCAATTTGTAAAGTGATTGGCACGCCAGTGAATAGTACAAATTAAAATGGAAATAATATGATACAGGTACTGTAACTGGCAACATGTATGAGGATTTAGCTCAGTGGTTATAGCAGTCTTATTACCGACACAAATGTAAGACTGATGCATCAAGTTCGAAACTACGTATAGTTTGTGTACACTTTTTTTTCCTTTCTTCCCTCATTATGTACGTACTGTAAATCAGTTGTCTGTGAGTAGATTTATTTCAGATTTAATTGGTTTTTTCATAATTTATTGTTTATTCATTATTTTTACAGAATACGGTATTGGAATGTCCGCGCAGTACATGAGTTACAAAACGTATTGTACAGATAATTGTTTGAAAGGTTGTAATAATAATGCACATGCTGTAGACTACAGAAGGTTTCGAAAATAATATGTGCAATTGTAATGTATAGTATTTATGTACTTAGATAAATTATAGTGCAGTAATAACATGAAGAGGTACAGTGTATGTACACATGGCATACATAATGTTATTGGCAAATAAGAAACGATATATTTGAGTAAATCAGAAAAAAAGTATCAGTGTTCGAATCTGAAATCAAACCATTAAGCCACACGTTAACTACACAGATTCTGCGTGTTTCACTCTGAGCATTCATTGTACCGATTCTATTGTAACAAGTTTAGTAGCGTGCAATCATCTATTAAGTTCCTCATTTAAGGAATTTGATAACCCAATATTTCATAAACCTTGTCGACGAATTATTAGCAATTCGGATCTCGGATTAATACTAAGATCTGAAGTTATTCTAGTATCATTTTCTCTCCTACTTTGCTGTCCTGTTGATTTATCTGTATCAATTATTGATTCCTTTGAATCCTTATAACTCGCCCATTTTCCCTCGTAGACCATTGGTTCCCTATCTTCCTATCTCAATTATTCGTATAATACCCCTCTGTAAGCAGTAAAATTTATGCGGTATAATTCATTTGCAGACTGTACTTCACACTTTAGCACATATAATATTTTAAAATGGCCGCCTTTTGCACCGATACAGTCTCTAAGACTTTCGGACACTACTTCTCTTAGAGTACACATGGTCTCAATTGAAATATCCGCAATTGCTAACCCCAAGGCACATTTCAAACGGTCCGATTGAGGGATGTCTCTTTTGTTTACAAACAGTGTCCTGTAGTATTGACCGTAGTTTTTTGTGTTGGATATATTATTTTTTATTAGAATTTTATTTAGAAACTGTCATAATATACTCAATATGTTTCTTTAGTAAAAGGAGATAATAGGTTAGATTTTAAGATAGGCCTAATACACTTATATTCCTCCAGAAATAAGTTTCGTGGGTGAGTTTTTCTTCGCCTCTAAATTAAAGAACAAAAAATCCCCAGAAATCTGGCTATCACACTCTTCCATGTCATATTTTTCTCGTTTAGTATGAATTTATGAGTGAACGGTAAATCTTGTCTTAAATTTCATATTGAATCGGAACTGATCACCGAACTGTATGGGCCTCCACGTTCTTGTATGGCCAAAAATATGAATGTGTGTTAGACCTAATCAGAGCTATAAATCCTCTCTCAACAGATCGTGTTCCTATACGGCCCGAGGAAGTAAAATTGCATATAAGTAACTAACTCACTGGCACTATCGAGCCGGTAGATTAATGGTATGAAGGACATAAGCTCTCCATACGTCCCTATCCTGAACTAATGTTTTCCAATCATCCCTGTAAAACCTATTTCCCTCAAATCATGGAAATGTTATTCTCCCACCTCATTCTAGATCTACAAACTGGGCGTTTTCCCTCTGGTCTTCCTACAAGAAATTATATCTGGCTTCCTATAGACTGCAAATCATGTAGCTCACTATTATTCTGTTTTCTCCATTCACCTCTCTATTTGTCTCATTTTGGCCCAAAAATTTTCCTAAGAACTTTGTTTTCAAATAGGATTATTCCTAATCTTCTTTCCTCCCTTAAAGTAAAAGTCCATGTTTCTTATCCATATAATATACCTGGGAGAATAACAGTTTATATATTTTCAGATTAACGTTTTTTGAAATGAGTTGGGATGACAAGAGTCCCTGTAATGCATACTAGCATTCATTTCGAGAATTGAGCCAACGTTTAATATCTTTGTTCATCTCATTACTATTTGTAATTATTGTTCCTAGTTATTTGAAATCAGCCAATTCTACAAAATTTCCCTCATTGGTCATTAGTGAGGGAAATTTTGAAGAAGTTGCTGATTTCAAATATCTAGGAAAAATAAATACAAATAGTGTAAAAGTACGTATAAATGGAGGAACTAAACTAAGATAAAGAAAGGGAAAGTGAATAAATTTAAATGTAATTAGTATTCTGTAATAATCATAATTCTTATGTAATATAATTTGATGTATACTACATTTCTTTCAAAGTCCCTAGAAGATAGTAGTGCGCCCAGTCCCCCGGTTCTGGATATTTATGAAGTATCAAGAAATAAACCGTATTATTCCAATGCTTTTAACATTGGAAGGGTATCCCAATCCGCCAATTGGTCATTGTCGCTGGTTTCTACTATCTTCAGCGACATCAGCGTCAAATTTGGAAAATTTGTGTATTAACAAATACCACAATCAATTAAGCCAAAATCGTTCGTTTTAAACTGTTAAGATAACAATCTGAACCCCTATCTCAATTCTGTAGTAAACCTAACTTACGGACACTTTCACACTCGCGAGCGTATAAACTCCTGGCCGACCTGTTGTGGCAAGACCCGGGAAATTTCGCAATCTGTGGCCCAGCAGTGCCCGTCTGTCATTGTTTTACATGAGCCTCTCAATAAGTGGGCTGCGCCAACGCGCTGAGATAACCACAAGATCACTGACTGTATCCTGGGGACTCACTGAGCAAATGACAGCTGCCAGATACTCGGAACTAACACTATCTCATGATAGCATCTATCCCCACACCACACATGTAATTAACATCAGTGGTGCGTTTAACTCCCTTCTGTGGAAGAAGATGGCTCCACTTCATGAACCGAGATCACCACAAACAATTTACTGGTCCCGCCCTGCGGTCAGAGCCTTTACCGGAACTAGATGTTATCACACAGTTTCTTAAAACTAAATTATCCTAATGTAAATCATTCCTGTATAAATGTATCCCCTATTCTTCTGTTAATATCTTCTTCTTTGATGCACTTCCATTTCGTGATTTCGTCCATAAAATACAATCTGAAATAACAGTTGCTAGGAAATGTTTTCTTTGTTATGTAATTATGTTATAATGGATTTTTTTATATTTTTATTTGCAATTTAGTTACCCAGGAACAAATAGTTATATGTCAAATTTCAACATATTTTCATTCGCTCGGATATTTAAGTTGTTATTGAAATTTCATGTCACATTCATATTTCATAATAATAATAAATATAATAATAATAATAATAATAATAATAATAATAATAATAATCGTCTTCTTCACTTCAAGGTTTAGGCGATTCGCCTGTTCCGAATTCACAATGATTCCTTCCATCTCTTCCTAGGTCTTCCTACATTCCTTAATCCCTTTGGTTTATAATAATATGTTGTCTTGGGCAATCTTGTTTTTCTCCATTCTTGCTTTTCCCAGCCAACGCGGTGTTGTTATATTCTGTCATTTATTGAATATATTTCTAATTAATTTCTTATTTCTTCACATCTTGTATGGTCCAATTTGTGGATCCTCTGGTCCTTCTTAGAAAGGTCATTTCTGCACTTATATTCTACTCGAACTCTTCTTATTTGTTACCCAGTACTCACTACCGTATAAAAGTACTGGTATCGCCATTGTTTTGTAGAACTTCAAACATGTAACCTTCCTTGTTTTATATTTAATGTTCCATGAATGGTGTCACATATAATTTGAAATTTTGATAATTTATTATCTATATAATTTCTTGTTCCATATCCAGAAGACAATTCACAACCTATATAATTAAAAATTAACACTTGTATAGAAATTAATTTTCTATTATTATTTTCGATCTTATGGATGACTTTCTTAAAAAAGTAATTATTTTGTCTTCTCTATAGATATTATAAATATTGTACTTTATTTATTTAATTTAAAACAGTGTAAAGAGAATTGTAAATCGTTTTCTATATTTTTGTGTTATAGGTTAAAAACCAGCCGCAGCACATACTAAAATATTATAATTGTTTATACTATTTATTCTTATATCTTTCTTAACATTTTTTCCCAGCGCTATATTAGGTCAGTAATATATACGTATATATGAGACTGATAGGAATTTTTTTGTATTTGTAAAAATTGGCCTACTGAGAGTTCCTTGTACTGTATTTGTTATTGAATAACTAAGACTAAAATTAAACACAATGCTGTTTTCAATTGGAATATTTAGATATGTTCTTCTTATTATTTTAATTCATTGTAGATGTGAACTGTGTGTGCAATGTAGATAAGAAGTCATCACGGAAAGTAGCTGGATGAGAATGTTTTAATTTTTTGTTGGTCACAAAATTACACGCGGGCGCAATAATGTTCCTACGTTTCCTGGCGCATTTACTGTTGGGTAAAAAGTCCAGATAAAAACTCATCAGATAACTGGGCTTAAGATTACCGGAATCGAGATAGGCCCGCTAAATAACAAGAAAATTATCATATTTCATAATGTAACAGAATTAAATTTCCCTCGATTAGTACCGTATATAATAATGGTACTGACATTTCTCTTGTGGGCTCTGTTGGAAATATTACTTTAGCATATGTCCACAATACTTGTCGGGCGCGGCTCTAGAATGTTATTTTGTACATTATGCAGTGACGCTCCCCATTTGGTTACTTCATGAAACTGCAATAAATATGCGCCGCCATTCAAGATCACGCGTCACTACCTTTTTCTGATAAGGTCAACAATGTAGTGAGAATGCCACTTTCTGACATTGCTCATGTTAAATTAATATACTTCGTGATTTAAACAAGACAGCAATGACTGCGACCCTGATTTTGAAATTTCTAATCCATAATACTCAGTACCGCTACATTCCATACATATTATTATACAGGATGGAAGATAACTTTACTGATAAACATCACAAATATTTAAGGGATGATGTTTGAGTATTATATAGCATTTAATATAGTATGAAATAAAATAATATAACTATAATTAATATACACAAAGTAATTCTCTTGAGGTCGAAACAGGTCAAACAAATGGCCTAAATTCGTAAATGTACTATGATGATGATGAAAGTAATGGACAATTATTAAGTCAATTAGAATGGTATGGTCATATCAGAAGAATGTGGGAGAATATATTACCTAAGAGATGTTTGATTAAATTCCCTCCAGGGAATGAAGAAGAAGAGTTGACCAAAGATTATATGGATACAAGAGAAGGAAGATCGATAGTGGAGGAATTAATTTTGAAATAATGGAAAATTAATGGCGGAAACAAATTATAGTTATAATTTTAGTTATAGGAAGACGGCTTTGTATACACACAAACCTGTTCAGTATAAAGTCCATCCATAGTAATTCGGCCCGAAGGCAGGTCTTTCAACTACTTTCATGCTATGCTTTGCAGCTTTACTAGGGAATTACAGGTGTTGTAGCTCCCGTTGCTTTCCACACCGGTGAAGGATGATTGATGATAATAAGGATGATGATGATGACCGTAATGATTTTTCGGGGACCGTTGGGCCTTAAGCTTCCTGACATTTTTTCTTTACAGGTGAGGAAAACCCCCGAAAGAACCTCACCCAGGAGCCTGTCCCGCCCGGGAATCGAACCCGGGCCCGCCTGTGTGACAAGGCAACACGCTACCTCGAAACACAAGCGGTGGACAGTATAAATATTTTATTTGTTTTAATAGGAAATTATTTATAATCTTGTTATGTCTAATCGTAAATATATATTTTTTGGATTAAATTGTTAAAAACTCGTCCCCGGGTGACGTATTAATAGGGCTGACATATCAAACATTGGAACAGTTGTCTTAATATTGAAAAATCATATACATCAATGACTATAATTAAGTACAACTATTTTATGGGCTAAAAGGTAAGAATTGCAATATTTAATCAGAAGTAAAACTTCTGACTGTATTTTGTCCTGGGTTCCACATACCAACAGCTGAATAATATCGTACGGTTTTTTGTGTTGAAATCTTAAACTTTTCATTCCATTCTATTAACTTTCACCTTATAAGGACTTTTTACAATGTCACCACGCCACCTGGGCCTTTACAATAGCACGACCTAATCATCATGAAAGGATTTTTAAAAAATCAATGGATCACAAACATACTGTGTTTGACTACATAAGGACAGGGGGGGTCTTCCCTGAAATGATTTCATGAGTTCAATCTCGTGGGCCGTAATCCGAGACAACACAGAATTAAGTCGAAATTCTACCTTTCACACATTCACACATATTCCTACTTAACATGGGCATGGCGAAGTTTGATAATGATTTGATTCTGATGGTCAGATGATTTTCGGAGAACGTTTGTGCCTTAACGTTTCTTGACTTTGTCATACATTTGCCTCCGAAAAGAAACACCATCCAGGAAACTTCTTCCCGATCGGAATCGAACTCGGGTTCTCTGCGTATGAAGCTGCGCGCTAACAACCAACCCACCCCGAGACCACAGTGTTTGACGCAATCTAGATTTATATATACAAAGCAATTAAAGTACTTTAACTATGTGAAGACCAACCTAAAAGCTAACCTAAGGCAATTTAAAGCACTGTAACCTGCGAAAGAATGCAACGCCCAAAAATAAATGTAAGTTCTGAAATTCTGAAGTTTATGTGTAGTTAAATTAGAGCATACTCTATGTTGGCTAAACTGGAACACGACTTAGAATATTCGTTAAATCAACATGCTGCCCCACTCTTATATGTTACGTATCTAGTTAATATCATAGAAAATATATATTGAAATAATCGTTAAAAAATGTAAAAATCATTATAAATGGTGGGAAATGATTTGGAAAAGGAACCCTATGAATAAAATGTGCATGAGTTTATGAAGGAATTAAAAAACATCGCGTCACATATTATAAAGAATAACCGTATTCTTAATATTGCTTACGTTAAAATGAGTCAACCACCACCCTATATTTTAGTTATATATTATGTTGACGAAAGTTGTGTATGGTAAAGTGTTTGAGAATGCAATAGATGATTTTTTCACACCTCATTTTAACAACGTAATCATATCAACTTTAATACAGTATGAAATAAAATAATATAATTATATTATATACCACAAAGTATGGGCTATTGTTCAGTCAAGGTATGAATCATATCAGAAGAATGTCGAAGAATAGTATGTTACCCTAAGAGCTGTTTTTATTACATTCCCCAAGGAATGAAGAAGAAGAAATTGACGAAAGATTACATGGATACAAGAGAAGGAAGATCAATAATGGAAAATGGATTTGGAGGATTCAATTTGGAATTATAGAAATGAATAGAGGAAACAAATTCATCATCATCATCATCTGCAATTCAAGGCATTAGGCTGTTGACCCGTTCCAGACTTCAAGCCCATCTCTTTCTACACTCGTAGGTCTGCCCACACCTCGGGTGCCTTTGGTTTGTAATTTTGTTAATTTGTTTGGATATCTATCTTATTCATTCTGTCTATGTATTGCTTCCACTTTTACACGCTTTATATAGCTTGACCTGTATCTATCTATCTATCTAATCTATCTATCTATCTATCTATCTATCTATCTATCGTCTACTGTCTATCTGTCTATCTGTCTATCTGTCTATCTGTCTATCTGTCTATCTGTCTATCTGTCCTATCATCTGTCTATCTGTCTATCTGTCTATCTGTCTATCTGTCTATCTGTCTATCTGTCCTATCTGTCTATCTGTCTATCTGTCTATCCTGTCTATCTGTCTATCTGTCTATCTGTCTATCTGTCTATCTGTCTATCTGTCTATCTTGTCTATCTGTCTATCTGTCTATCTGATCTATCTGTCTATCTGTCTATCTGTCTATCTGTCTATCTGTCTATCTGTCTATGCTGTCTATCTGTCTATCTGTCTATCTGTCTATCTGTTCTATGTGTCTATGTGTCTATGTGTCTATGTGTCTATGTGTCTATGTGTCCTATGTGTCTATGTGTCTATGTGTCCATGTGTCTATGTGTCTATGTGTCTATGTGTCTATGTGTCTATGTGTCTATGTGTCTATGTGTCTATGTGTCTATGTGTCTATGTGTCTATGTGTCTATGTGTCTATGTGTCTATGGTCTATGTGTCTATGTGTCTATGTGTCTATGTGTCTAATGTGTCCTGTTCTATGTGTCTATGTGTCTATGTGTCTATGTGTCTATGTGTCTATGTGTCTATGTGTCTATGTGTCCATGTGGTCTATGTGTCTATGTGTCCTATGTGTCTATGTGGCTATGTGTCTATGTGTCTAGTTGTCTATGTGTCTATGTGTCTATGTGTCCATGTGTCTATGTGTCTATGTGTCTATATGTCTATGTGTCCTATGTGTCTATGTGTCTATGTGTCTATGGTCTATGTGTCTATGTGTCTATGTGTCTATGTGTCGATATCTACGTGTGTCTATGTGTCCTATGTGTCTATGTGTCGATGTGTCTATGTGTCTATGTGGCTATGTGTCTATGTGTCTATTGTCATGTGTCTATGTTCTATGTGTCTATGTGTCTATGTGTCCTATGTTCTATGTGTCTATGGTGTCTATGTGTCTATGTGTCTATGGGTCCCTGTGGTCTATGTGTCTTGTGTCTATGTGTCTATGTGTCCTATGTGTCTATGTGTCTATGTGTCTATGGTCCTATGTGTGCTATGTGTCTATGGGTCTATGTGTCTAAGGTGTCTATGTGTCAGGGTGTCGATGTGTCTATGTGTTCGATGTGTGGCATGTGGTCTATTTGTGTCTATGTGGGTCTAATGTGTGGGTATATGTGTCTAGTGTGTGGTATATGTGTGTATGTGTTGTAGGTGTGTGTATGTCGGTGTAGGTGTGTGGTTGTCGGTGTATGTGTGTGTCTGTGTGTGTCGTGTTGTCTGTCTGTGTCTGTCTGTGTCTGTCTGTGTCTGTCTGTGTCTGTCTGTGTCTGTCTGTGAATCTCTATGTGTCTGTTCTGAAAATAATCTGTCTGTGTCTGTCTGTGTCTGTCTGTGTCTGTCTGTGTCTGTCTGTGTCTGTCTGTGTCTGTCTGTGTCTGTCTGTGTCTGTCCTGTGTCTGTCTGTGTCTGTCCTGTGTCCGTCCGTGTCTGTCTGTGTCGTCCTCTGTCTGTCTGTGTCTGTCTATGTCTGTCTATGTCGTCTGTGTCTGTCGGTGTCTGTCTGTGTCGTCTGTGTCTGTCTGTGTCGCTGTGTCTGTCGTGTCTGTCGGTGTCTGCGTTGGTCTGTCCGTGTCTGTCTGTGTCTGTCTGTGTCTGTCTGTGTCTGTCTGTGTCTGTCTGTGTCTGTCTGTGTCTGTCTGTGTCTGTCTGTGTCTGTCTGTGTCTGTCTGTGTCTGTCTGTGTCTGTCTGTGTCTGTCTGTGTCTGTCTGTGTCTGTCTGTGTCTGTCTGTGTCTGTCTGTGTCTGTCGTGTCTTCTGTGTCTGTCGGTGTCTGTCGTGTCGTCTGGTCGGTCGGTGTCTGTCTGTGTCTGTCTGGTCTGTCTGTGTCTGTCTGTCGTCTGTGTCTGTCTGGTGGTCTCTGTCTGTCTGTTGGCAGTCTTCTGTCTGTGTCTTCTGTGTCTGTCTGTGTCTGTCTTGTCTGTCTGTGTCGGGTCTGGGTCGTCTGTGTCTGTCTTGTCTTGTCTGTGTCTGTCTGTGTCTGTCTGTGTCTCGTCTGTGTCTGTCTGGCGGTGTCCGTCTGTGTCTGTCTCGGTGTCTGTCGTCTGTCTTGTCTGTCTGTGTCTGTCCGTGTCTGTCCGTGTCCGTCCGTGCTGTCCGTGTCTGTCCGTGCTGTCCGTGTCTGTCCGTGTCTGTCGTCCGTGGTCTGTCCGTTGGTTGTGGTCCGTGTCTGTCCGTGTCGTCCGTGGTCTGTCTCGTATAGAAAAAATCTTCAACGCGATTTTCCCCACTTAAAAATATTGGTAGACTTGAAACTTTTCTACACTTGTAGAGGACCCGTGACAAACAATATGTCATAATTTTTTTTCTAAAATCCTGGCCTGAATCATCCGAAAATCAAAAAATGAAAACGTATGACAGGTTGCGGACTTGGGCGTTGGGTTAGCCATCGTTGTAAAAGCTAAGTTGGTGAGCAGTGAACTCTTAGTGGTATATAATTTCAGTAATCCATACGTCGCTGGTTCAAATCCTGCTGGGAGGGTTTTTTTATAGAAGAGTATTACTTTTAGCTCATACTACAATAGTATTGAATTTAAAGATATTTACATTTTTTATCTTATTCTGTAAAATATTAAAATAAAAAACATTAAAATAAAATAATAGTTTTAAAAAACTAAAAGAACACGCTTTATTAGAAAACTAAAAAATGAAAAAATATTTTAATTTCCAATACAATTGGGATAAAATAAAGTGGTCAAAAACAAAAAAAAACATCTCCAACCACAATATAGAACAAAAATTAGAGTTATCAACAAAAAGAAAATATTTTTTCCAATCAAAAGCGTGGGGTGCTTTTTTAATTGATTTTTTACAATTTTCTTCTTAGAGAGCTTACTTTTACCAATATCTGTTTATTATCAAATATATTAATTTATATAGAGCACCCCACGCTTTTTGATGGTAAAATTATTTTATTTTTGTTGTATACTCTCTAATCTATATGTGTTGGAGATGATTTTGTTTTGTTGACCACGTATTTTATCCCAAGCGTATTGGAAATTAAAATTATTTTTCATTTTTTAGTTTTTCTAAATAAAGCGTGGTTCTTTTAGTTTTTTTAAAACAATTATTTATTGTCTATATGTATCTATTTTATCAGTTACTGCAAATATTTCAAGTTCCTGTCTTATTTCTATGTTCTTGATTCTCTGTCTTCCTTAAGTGCACTCTTTAACCAGATCTCAAAAATTTCATTTCTGCTGCCGCCGTTATCCTACTTAGATCTTGTTTTTATGTATGATCAGGCTTCTGAACCATAGAGCAGTACCGGTACTGCCAACGTTTTGTAAAATTTCAATTGGGTCTTCTCTTGTTGTTTTGGTTATTTAGTGATCGTTTTAATCGTACCACATAATTCCCTGGAATTTGCTATATTTTATTAGTTATATCATTATCATAATTAAAATGGAAATGTCACATCCTAGATAATTGAGATGGTTTCACCTGTTCTAATGATTTTGGTTTACCTATTACTATTTTGGATCTGATTTGATTTTGTCCCTTGGAATGCCATTACCCTTAGTTTTTTTCTATGGATATTTTGAGATTATATTGTTCACAATATAATTACGTATTTTAAAAATATTCCTTTGAAGTTCGTCTTCCGTATTTTGCTATTATTACCTGGTCATCAGCGTATAATAATGTTTTCAAGTAGTGTGTTTTATCCTAATTTTATTCCTTTATGTGTTTCTTCGTTCCATTTTTTTATTATATCATTTATGTATAGGTTACACAAAACTGGAGAGATACTGCATCTTTGTTTTAACTCCTTGATTAGTATGAATTTATTTTTACTTTTCCTTACTTCATTTCTAGTTTTTATATACACAATTTGTGTTTCCAGTACAAACTCTTCTATAGCTGCTATTAAGTGTTTGGGAATTCCTTTTTTCTTTTAAAATTGTCCAAAGTTTTCCTCTATCTACTTTTCAAATGCCTTAATAAAATCATAAAATCTAGTGTGTTTCCCTTGTTATAGTTTCACTTCTTTGTTTATACATCCTTTTATCGTATATATAATATATATCTAAGTAGTATAGTATATATATATTATCCATACATGAACGCCTGGTCTGAATCCCACTTTGGTTCTTCTGTTAGCATTACCTCTGCTGGAACAAAGTATATTATGTATTATTATTATTATTATAGTATTATTATTATTATTTTATTATTATTATTATTATTAGTAAGTAGTAGTGTAGTAGTAGTAGTATTATTTATTAATTTTGATTATTGTGATACTCTTTTTACTGACCTAAATATGTTCTTACCCAAAGACTTCAAACGTGTTCACAATTCCTTGCATACGTTTTATTGTGGTATACGTAGATTTGATCACGTTACAACCCATCCCTGGAACAATTGTCATGGCTTCGTCTTCAAGATCGTAGAACCATCCATTCCCTATGCCTACTCTATAACATATATCACACAATCTTTACCTTATTATTTATCACACCGCTTCACTAAACTCTCTGATACACATAACTTAGATACCCGATCCCTTGAGCACAGTGTCCTTTATATCCCTCCTCATCATACATACCTATTATTCGAAATCTTTTACAGTTTCTCTTGCTAGAACATGGAATTCACTTCCACCCTATGTCAGAGACTGGCCAAACTTTACCATCTTTCAGAAATAAATTGAAAATAAAATCACTAACAGAAACACACTCACTAATACTACTTTTTTAAGAATTAATAATGCGTTTTTGCATTATTTAATAAAATAGACTTAGGATTTGTTAATATATTTACCTAATGCCTTGTATAAAAACGTAGATTAATTCACTTGTAGTGTATTTTTTTCTCTTCTTTTATGCATAGTAAATTCGAGCTGTTATTCCTTTTTTATTCATTGTATCATTAATTTATTTTAATTGTATTTAGTTTCATTCTATTATTAGACATTAATTTCATTATATATTCAATATGACAGATAATGAATTGTTCAATAACTATTATTGTAACTTTTTTTGTATTCATATGTAACATGTTTGTCCTGTCTAATATGACTACTATTGTAATTTTTTTGTATTCATGTGTAACATATGTTTGTCCTGTTTTATATGACTATTATTGTATTTTTTTGTATTCATATGTAACATATGCTTGTTCTGGTGAGTGGAAGAGAAGGCCACATGGCCTTAACTCCACTCAGGCTAAATAAATAATAAATAAAATAAAATCCATATTATTTAGTTATAACTTAGTTTACTGGAAGATATGACTTATTTACACACATAAAACTGTTCAGCATTAAATAATCTATATTTTTTTGATAGGAAATTATTTATAATGGTTGTTTATTTATGTTGTAAATATAATTTATTCTAGCCTAAAATAAGATGAATTAGAGACGGGAGATTATCACATTATCATGATGATAAACTCATAATAATAGGTTTCTCGAAATATTTTATTGTTGGTCGTGATGATTCCGATGTATACATTACGGGTTTTAGATCTGAAATATGCCAAGAGGCCATCATGTTCGTGAGAAATGTGAGGCCGGACATTGGTTTAGTATATATAGTTAATACTTTTTGTGTTGACATTGAAGCGTGAACATTCGGGTGATTTATGTATTATGAACACCACAACACTTTTGAAACGAATCTTTGCTCCTGCAAGCTTATCACACATGTTTTGAGTACTATATTTTTAGTACTCATTTTCTGCAGCAAAAAAATAATTAAACCTGCATGTAAATAAATAGGCCTATATATATTTCAATATCTTATCAAGACATTCGTTATATAGGAATATATAACATTTTAGGTATTCGATTCCCAAATTTTCCCAAACAGTTTAATATTTCTATTAAATTTTGGTGGATCGGGTTAGACTATATAACAATCTTCATTTTCCCACTTTCTACTACCGTTTATTATCCACGAAATAGTAATAATTCAGTTTGTCTTTAACTGAAAATAGAATTTTATGAATAATTAAAATTTATATTTAGTGAAACTCAATTTCTTTGTCAACTTACTTAAATGTACTGAGTGTGCAGAGGGAAATATACCAGCAAAATCGGATCAATTAAGTGGTAGGAGTTCACCTGAAACGAAAAGTTAAATACACTCTAGTGGTCGCATATTTCTGTTTTTCACAACAAAAACTCATAATATGCTATTAGAATTAAGCTAGGAAGGTATTCTCCAAACCTCAGCGAAATCTAGTCATTAGAAATTTGTTGTTTACCTGAAACCCGTAATTAAATATTAACTCTAGCACCGCCATGTTTGGGTTCCTCACAATGTGTAGCATACAATTTAATTATCCCTCAAACTGGCAGTGCGTTCTGTAAGATATAGTGATTCAGTTTGATATAATATTTTAATAAAGTAATGGAGTAAAATTATAGGTGTTGTTTATTATAATTTGTATCAAATAATAAGTACTACGATATACAATAAGTACTCGTATGGTTATGTCTGATTTGTTTTCTTTGGAACCGACACTTTTAAATAAGTTACAATCTGACTTAAGTTTCTCGAAATTAACAAAATAAATCTATATTCTGTAAACCAGCAACATTAGACCATATATTCGATTTGCTGAAGAATTGCTTGTTATATGCAGTTTCCTGCGTGAAACGGACGTTTGAATTTTGGTTCTATAATTTGATACAAGTTTAAATAATTTGTATTGATTAAGTTTTCTATTACTTTATTAAGAAATATTATCAAGGGGTCAGACAAGGAATTGCCCGCTAATCTCCTGCACTCTTTATATATATATATATATATATATATATATATATAGACGAGATCTTGCACACTGGCAATTCAAATTTAACCACAGAGTTTTAAAGTTGGCGGTACGATCTAAATACCATACTGTTTGCATACGATCAGATAATCCTTAGCTCTTCAGAAGACAATTTTACAAATAGCAGAGCATATAAATTAAACGAAATAGCAAATAAATTCAATATGATAATCTCTGAAAGTAAATCGAAAGTAACGGCATTCAACGGGAAAGACCATATGAGGTTGTAAAATAAGTCGTATTAATACAGTATAATATAAAACAGGTGAACAATTTTAAATTATTTAGGATGCAACGTATCATACTGCCAGAAGGAAGATATTAATATTAAATTAAATAGATTTTACAGAATGTGTGGCACTGTAAGACGGACACTGAAAAAAAATAAAACTTTGAGGAGCACACAACTAAAATTTGACAAAATTATGGCAGTGCCTGTTCTTAACATATGCAAGTGAAAATTGGACTCTTAACCGTTCAGACAGAAGGAAAATAGAAACTGCAGAAATGAAGTTCCTACGTTCAGTAGCAGGTGTGACAAATTTTCGACAAGAAAAGAAGTGAGGATATTAGGAAGGCCTTAAATATTTTCAATTTTAACAAATAGAATTGACAACATGAGAAACAACTGGTATGAACATGTCAAGAGAATGCCTACAGATAGAATCCCTCAAGCTGTTATACTAAAGTACAAACCAATAGAACATAGAAATGTTGGACGCCCATTTACTACATTTCATTAAATCCCACTTGATGTGAAAACATGTCAAAAGGCCTAATTTCATGAAAGGAGAAGAAGATGAAGAGAAAAGACATAACTCTGAGCAACAAAAAAGAAACTTTCTTGACTCAGAAAGAAATATATGTGATTCTGACAGTATTTTTTATCCTGAATTCAATATGATATCGGTTTTTCTCTCCATCACACAAGGTTTTCGAGGGACAGGAATTTATAATTTCAAACACTTTAATATTTTCTATATAGTAACTACACAATATTCGAACATTCGGACTCACCTAGAAAGTAAGAAATGACGATTTTCTGCTATATTTCGGCTGTGGAGGCATACCTTTTGATGGTCCAACAATCGGCCAGCAAATTAGGATTCCATTTGCCTTGATATCTCTTTTCCATAGCAGAAATCTCCTGAGTTAGCTCCTTTAGGTTTTGTTTTACAATGGACAATGGACGAAAAAAAACGTTTATTAAAAAATTATTATTTGAATCCATTAATTGAATTGAAATAAAAAAACTGTGGGTGATGGAGAAATTCCGAATACATATTTGAAAACACGATTAAAAACTGCATTAAATACAGCTATTGGTACTCATGAGACAAAAATCATGTTGATCAGTGTAATTAATTAATTAAAATAATTTAATCTTATATGATATATTGTCAATTTAAGGGTTAATTAAATTGTACAGGGTGGACCGCTCGAATGGACCTAATTTCAATTGCTTGTTACTGGCAAACGGTTGAAGATAGAAACTTAAAACAACGTTCATAGTACAGAAAAACTCACCAAGTTTCGAATCCTGTCGGTAGATGGCACAAATATACGTTTCTCGTTCTTAGATTTAATTGTTTGTGAAAATGGCGACTCCGCAGATGAAAGCGCAAGCTATTTTGTGGTATGCGGAGTTTAAATCAATCATTAGAGTTCAAAGGGAGTTCCGGCGTGTGTTTAACCGTGATGCTCCAACTGCTAGAAAGCATAAAGAAGTGGCGTGATACATTATTATGCTACAGGATCTGTGTTGAAGAAGCATGGTGGTGGTCGCAGAGCATCCGATGAAATGGTAGCAAATGTTCAAGCCGCATTTGAGCGAAGCCCCCGGAAGTCATTAAGAAGAGCTTCGCGGGAACTTCAAATACCAAAATCGACATTACAACGGAATTGTCCACAAACGCCTCAAACTGCACGCATATAAAGTGCAGTTAGTGCAACGTCTGGAGCCGAATGACATGCCGAAACGAGTGGAATTCGCCAATACGATGCTGGACCGTCTCGGCGCTGATCCTGACTTCATGACCAAGATTTTCTTCTCGGACGAAGCCACTTTCCATTTGTCAGGCAAGGTAAACACCGGCATAATGTGCGGATCTGGGGATCGGAGAATCCTCACGCTATTCAAGAGCATGTTCGTGATAGTCCGAAGATGAATGTTTGGTGCAGTTTGTCACATAATAAGGTCATTGAACCGTTTTTTCTTCGCCGAGAAAACTGTTCGTGGACCACATATCCTGACATGCTGGAGCAGTTCTTCTTCTTTCTTTCCACAAATTGAACAACTGCAGCCTAACATCGTTTTCCTCCGCCAGAATGGTGCTCCTCCCCACTGGTCCAATGAAGTTCGTACGACTTTGGACAACATTTTCCCTGGCCGTTGGATTGGTAGGGGAGGACCAATCGCGGTGGCCCCCGAGATCTCCCGATTTAACAACCACTGGATTTCTTTCTCTGGGGCTATGTCAAAGATAAAGTTTACACACCACCCCAGTCAAAGACCTTCGTGATCTTCGTGAGCGCATCATAGAGGCTATTGAGAACATTCCAGAAGACATACTCCAACGTACTTGGCAAGAAATTGTTCATCGCTTTGATATCGTCACAGTGACTGCTGGGGCTCATATAGAGATGTGGTGATCTGGATATCAAAACTTGGTGAGTTTTTCTGTAATATGAACGTTGTTTTAAGTTTCTATCTTCAACCGTTTGCCAGTAACAAGCAATTGAAATTAGGTCCATTCGAGCGGTCCACCCTGTATTATGTACCATGGGATGAAGGAAAACATGGCGGCTGCTAGAGTGATTTTTAATTTCGGATTACAGATAACCCATTTCTAATGGTCTGAATTCGCTGATCTTTCGAGAATGCCTTCCTCGTTGTATTATAATGGAGTGCACTTAGTTTAGTAGCGAAAAATAAAAAATTGCGACGACTAGAGTGATATTTAAATTTTAGTTTCGGTGAACTTCTATTGGTCCGATTTTGCTAGTTAACGAACTCGACCTTACTTTTCTTAATTTGTTGCTATATGACAAATTTGGTTCTGATGAAACAAAAATTGCGTCCGCTAGAAAGGTAACCGCCATACGCACATACATACATACACACATACATACATACATACATACATACACACACACACAATACATCATCATCATCATCCGGTATCATGGCAGCTGCCGCCGTCTTTCGGAAACCAAACGCCAATCCTCTCAGTACATCCAATTGATCTTCCTCCAATCCTCTGAAATTCATAGCTGCTTGTAACCCCTCTATCCAAGTTTTCTTCGGTCTTCCTCCCTCCTCCTTTCTATTGGATCCATTCCATAACAATTTTAGGCACTCTTTTTCTCTGTCATTTTTTTGACATTGTCATACCACTGTAATATTTTCTTTTCTATAATGTCTATGATGTCCGGCTCCTCTTGTACACCCATAATTTTCCTTATTTCTATATTTCGTATTCTCCATTCTAGATTTTCCAGCTGATCTTCTTTAAAACATCCATTTCTGTACTTTAAATTTATTTTCATTTCCCTGGTAGAATTTGCCAGACTTCAGCACCATATGTTAAAAATGCTCTCAATTATGGTTTGATATATTTGTAATTTTCCATTTTTGTAATATTTTTGCTCCACGAAACAGAGTTTGAAGCATTTATTGCTTGTTTTGTTTGTGCAATTCTATTTTTACTTTCCACTGTGTTTACGCCTGAATGGTCTAATTTTCTTTCTAAATAAGTGCATTCAATACTAGGTTTTAGTTATTCACTATTGTTGAAATTGATATTTTCCATTTCTTCTCCTATACACAGATAGTATATATATTTTTTTAAGTCATTATCATTTTCAATGTCTACTAGATAGGATCGGTGAAGATCTGTAAAAGCGTTTAAAAAATATTTTCCTGGGAATAATCTCAAAATCTCCATTCCTTCGAAATTCGCTAAGAGAGACTCTTTCAAAACTGCGCGAATGATAGCCTATTAGACTATTGTTGGTATTAACACATAGGGGAAAAATATTAACTTCGATATCTTTTCATATGAGGTCAAAAGGTATCGAGGAGATTGTTCTTGCTGGCAATTAAACACTATTTTATAAGGTCGCGATATGACATTTATTCCTAAAAAAATCTATAGGCCTACTTCTACTTCATGACCCCTAGGCAATGCTCGATTTTCCGACGGCAAGATTTGACTCGTCAGCTAAAGGGAGAGAAATCTCAAGAGAAAACATAATCCCTCAGAATTTCTGGGTGGTTAGCATAAAGTTAACAACCCTACACCAGAAAAACAATTAATGTTCATAAACCTGAAAGCAATTCTCGGACACACAATTTCGTAAATCGACCAGTAAAAACGTTATCGCCTACATTACATTTACATCTTGCATTTTTGCTGCATGGTGCATTCTTAGTCTATGCAGAGCCTGAGCGCTAAAACAGCTGATTTCCGAATACAAAAAGAATACCTTTGTTAGAACAGCCTTACAGGACATTAGGAGGGAAGATAATAGAATTTTCAGTAAGGAAAACTTCACATTGTTCAATAGGAAAGAAACACACATATCTGTAATCCAAGGTGAACAAACAATGCTTAGAGCAATTGCTACGACCACCAAATTAAAAACATAGATGCTAAATTTTGGGCAGACGAGGTTAGGAGAGAACTCCAAAAGATTGGGATGGGCTGGATATGGGAAAAAGGGACTGAAAATCGCAAGAACGTGTGGAGAAAAATAAGGAGGAGGTACTTAGATGTAAACCAACAAGATACCTTCGCCGAATGTACAGGAAAACGCTCACTGTGTTTACAAAGAGACCTAAAACACGTCTGGGGAAAAGAATCGTATATACTCAACCTAGGATTTAAGGAGAGATCAGGGCTTGCTTGGTTTAGGCTAGGGGCATGGAAAATTTCTAAAAATTAGCGACGATCGCGATATGCGAATATGTCCAATGTGCGGGAACTTTGAAGATGAGATACATATATTAGGAAAATGTAATGATTTAGAATATTGGAGACGTCAGTTATTACCGGAAAGATTTCTAAATTCAAATCGGGAAAGATTGGCATGCTACGAGTTATTGGTAAATCCAGAAAATTGGATAAACCTCGGTAAATTTCTGGACAAAACGCGAAAAATAAGGACAACACTCATTCATGAATAAATATATGTTATCAAAATGCAATACCATTAATTATTAACAATTATATATATAATTAATTTAGTGTATAATGCTGTTGTGTTATTATTTAATTGTATATTAATGTGTTTCTTTATGTAATTGTAATGTTAATGTTTTTTTAGTGTATAATGCTATTGTGTTATTACCTAATTGTAATATTATTGTGTTTTCTTTATGTAATTGTAATGTTAATGTTTTTAGTGTATATGCTATTGTGTTATTATTTAATTGTAATATTATTTTGTGTTTTCTTTATGTAATTGTAATGTTATTGCTATTGTGTTATTACTTAATTGTAATATTATTGTGTTTTCTTTATGTAATTGTAATGTTAATGTTTTAGTGTATAATGCTATTGTGTTTTATTACCTAATTGTAATATTTATTGTGTTTTCTTTATGTAATTGTAATGTTAATGTTTTTAGTGTATAATGCTATTGTGTTATTATTTAATTGTAATATTATTATTTGTGTTTTCTTTATGTAATTGTAATGTTATTGCTATTGTGTTATTACTTAATTGTAATATTATTGTGTTTTCTTTATGTAATTGTAATGTTAATGTTTTTAGTGTATAATGCTATTGTGTTATTATTTAATTGTAATATTTTTATTGTGTTTTCTTTATGTAATTGTAATGTTATTGTTGTTTTTGTTTATTTTTCTTTACACTGGTACCAATTATTACTTTATTGTAACGGACTGTCAACAGCACGTACGGCTTACTGCCCGTGCGACCCATATTTGTAAATAATATTGTAAATATCTTACTTTTTTGTCTAATAAAGTCCTACTACTACTGTAAGATCAGGGTTCCTAACGGATGAAGATGGAGTGAGATTGAAATGGGTAACATATGTTTCTACTCATTCAAATAAGTTTTTAAAATAAAAAATGAGCAGTCTAACTAAAATTTTCAATTGTATAACATTACAGAAGCCAATAATTACGTTTGGAAATGTAATATGTAAAAGAAAAGAAAAATGACAATATTTGTTTGCATTGGATGGTTGGAGGAGAAAGAATATTAAGGAGAATAAATAGACCAGTGAAGTAACGGAGCATATTCGTATAGACAATTAGAACTAACCAAGAATTAAAAGAACTTTGAGATTTGCACTTGGTACCAGAGAGAAAACGTCAAGTAGCTAAGTCAAGAATAAGATGGGAGAATGACATTAACCCATGATTTGAGGGGTGTGGAATTATAAGGGAATGATTGAAAACTTTAATTTAGGATAATGATATATGGAGAGCTTATGTCCGCGCAACCATGAACCTCCGGGTTCAATAGTTCCAATGGGTTAATTTATTAGATGTATGTGAGATATCAGACATTGAAAGGAGCAGGATATGTTTTGCGGATGGAGCAGGAAAAATAAAAAAGATTGGAAAACAAACCTAAAACGAGAGGAATAGTTTGAAGGCAGAAATGAACATGATTGGATAAATTTAGGAAATATTTAAGACAACTGAAGAGTAAAACGTGGCGACAGAAAGCTGTGAAAAGAGAATAATGGGCAGTCGTTATGAAGGCGGCTAACGTTCTTACGAGATCGTAGTTTCGAAGGAAGTAGAAGAAAAAGATTTTTTAGATACTCTAAAAATACCTAAATGCTTATGCCTGATATACATAGATAAATAAATTAATACACATCCATCCATTCATTAATAGGAAATGGAAACATCGAGCATTTTATATATAGGCTCTACTTTAAATTTATCTTATTTATTTATATTTATACAAATGAGTATAAATATGAACAAAAACATTATTAATAACAAATAAACGACTATAACTATAGAATATGTTTAAATTTTAAATTATATTCTTTAAAGATAAAATGAAATTTACTAGGGAATTCGATAGGTAATGACAACGATGTTGTAAATCATCGATCCTAGTGGTGATCTTGTAATCTTGTAGTATGTTGTTGAGTTAGTCTTTGTTGTATAATATGTATATTGAAAGGACTCAAAATAGCAATATTTTGTGATTACGTTCACTGTTTCTCACATGTGGTAAGTAACACCGCCCTAAAAAGATTTTCAGTAGAATTTGATTAGAAGGTGAAATTGCCAAGTACCCGAACATCCAACAAATTCACCAGATATGAGTCCTTGTGACCACAATTTATTCACAAAGATCAAAGAACTTCTACGCGGAATTCGATTTAAATCAAGACTTAATACTCAGAAAGCTGTAGATCGATCAGATGAGAGATATCCAGGAATTGTGCTGCAGTTGAAGTGCGCCGTCTTCCAAGTATTTGACAACGTATGGCTAAATTGACAAGATACTATAACTGAAGTTCATAATGTCAAAAGAAACCTAAATATTTTTTGCGGTGTTATAGAAGTGTTGTCATTACTATCGAATGCTTGGTGTATACATAGGCTATATGAGGATTAACTTGTAATTTCCATTATTTGCAATTTCACCCTTTAATGCAGATTATTGCAAGTCAACTACATTTTGAAAAGAAAATATTTATAAAGTGATAATCAGGAAAGGCCACCCCCTGGAAGAAATAAACGTGGCAGACCAAGATGAAATGGAAAACCTACGTCAGAACCATAATGGATGATAGGAATTTGGAAGAGGGAGATTGGAATGATAGAGATAAATGGAAACCGAAGACGGCAAACCTATAAGTGGGGGAAAGCCGAAGAAGAGAGAAGAGATAATCAGGAAAGTAACAAAGTATGATTTGATATGAAAGTATATTTAATTCCAAAATACCATATTAACTATCATTAACTGGTTGTATTATAGATCGTAATATAATACGGTAGATAATATCTTATTGATTAAATCTTCATTTGGTATTTAATATTAGAGTTAATTGTGATTGTTATATTCTGATGTAATGTATGTTTGTCCTGGTGAGTGGAAGAGAAGGCCACATGGCCTTAACCCAACCAGGCTAAATAAATAATAAATAAAATATTTGTTAAGGTAAATATAAATGTTTATATTAACTTTCTGTTCCTAAGTTAAAAAATATTCTAGACTACAGACTATAACGTCAGTACTCTCCATAAGTACGTGGTCCGGGATAGCGTGTCCGATTAAAGTTCGGAGGATCCTGATTTGGTCCCGTCAAGATAGATGGAATTCGTACTTTAAAGAAAATAAAAAACACCGATTTATTGGTAGTGAATGTTAAAGCTTTTATTTTGTTCTCTAGGTAATTTGCTGAATAACCTTCAGTTATGTAAGTCACATCCTTAGTAAAATTTCCATAATCCGCAGCTTCACCCAAAAATTGGTAAAATGAATCCACACAACAAGGAAAACAATCTTTTAAATAAATAAATACTCAACTATACATTGTAGCAGTAAGAAATGAACGAAAATCGTGGAAGTAAGTATTTTGAATTGATGCGTATTTTGCAATATTATGAATTCAAGTGATTTCTGAAACGATAATTTGATGCTCCAGTGATTAATGTAAGTGAAATGTGATTAACATTAACCTCGATTCACTCACTGTGAAAAGAGGGATTAGGTTCACAGTCAAATTATAAAATATATTTGTAACTATATTGACAGTGTTGTAATTTGAATGTCATGGATTATTTACAGCAGTTTTTGAAGCTACGAGTATTTTAATAAAGGCAAGAAATGAAATGTGTCCACCGCTGTGGTCTTGAGGTAGCGTGCTGCCTTATCACCCAGCGGGTCCGGGTTCAATCCTCGGTCGGGACACTTTCCTGGGTGAGGTTTTTATCGGGGTTTCTCCTCACCTGTAAAACAAATGTCACGAAACTTTTAAGGCCCAAACGGACCCCGAACGTTATATGGTCTATCGCAATCATCATCATTCATATTCATCTTAGATTATGCTTAGGATTAAGGACTCTCCTGGGGCGCCACTATCATCATCACCTATCATATCATCGGAGCAACGTAGCCCCGCCTTCCAGGTGCCCCAATCATAGACGTGGATTACAATTACGCCAATGCCAGGAGAGAACACCATACATGTCTAAAAGGGACAAACCGAGGGCATGAAAAATTAAATGTAAATAATGTTTTGCACGATAATGCGTTTTGTCGTATTACAGGAATGACGGTCATGATTGAAAGTTCAATGTCCTAAATGTCGGGGATGCCAACCTATAAATAACTACATACTGTATACTGTAATATTACAAATAAATTACCTACCTATGGCGGGAGAAGTAAAACTACTGCCCTTATGTATACTAAGTATAATGTATATATCCAAAAGGTAGTGTTAATATACATTGATGAAACAAATCACTGCATTTTAAATTAACTGAACTTTATTTGAAACAATTTTGAAAGTTGACTTAACAAAATTCAGTAGGTCAATTTCGTCATTTTGATTACCATTAATCATACTTGCCGCCATTTTATAAATGGTTGGTATCACGGCCTGCTGTAATCTCGACTAAATTATTTTCGGCATTTAGCGTATACACATTGGCCAGACTGCTAACGTCAGTCACTGTTTATAATGAAAGCAAATATTCCAACAATAATGTTATTATTTTAGTATTATTATTATTTTGAAAACACCATCGTGTAAAAAACAATGTACAGCACACGTTTCGAAGTGTTTTACAGAATCTTGGAAATTAAAAACCTCGCTATAGCTCGGTTTTTAATAATTTCTTCGCTTCTGCAAAAAAAACATTTCCCAATCTCGCATTGTAATATACTATTTTATAATTTTCGCTAACTCAGTTTTTTCAGTGGATGAGGAACGAACTTGTTAAATATTCAAATGGTCAGATGTCAAGATGTCTTGAGTTATTGGATTAACTTATATCTTATAAAGCTAATAATTGAACCTATAAGTAATTAAAATCGCTTTCATAGCTAAAGTAGAGAGTAGTTCATTTAACGGCGCTCTTTAACTTCTCAGGTTATTAGCGCCGCAACTCAAATCTCGCTGTGAAAGAACCGATACACTTTATCTCAGAAACATCATATCTCAAACTTGACATTATTTTACGACGCAAAATTCGCGGCTTCTCTTTCCTATCTAACAGTGTTTACACCCTTAAAATTTTATCGATCATTGCCGAATTTTAACCCGCTAACTTAGAAACCAGAGAAGACTATGGTAAAACCTACATCACCAGGATTGACTTTTACGGTAATAGTGTGGACGTTACCTACTGGATACATGTATTACTGTAAACTGGATGGAGATACCTTTAGTATATTCGTACTTCTATTAGAAGGAAAATCGGAATTAGCAGCGAAGTCTTTTAACTCGGCTAGCGTTAAATTAGTTATTATACTATTCTTGCCGTCACGGTATACTCGTGTTTACCGCGCGCTGCCCCTGATTGGGACCGCACGCTCAATTCCTGGCTTTTCTACAGGGGTATTGTGGTGGGCCATACCAGGATTTTTGGTTTCTTCTCGGGGGTCCTCCTTTCCCAAATTTAATCCCACCAGCACTATCGAATCTCCCTTCCTTTCCCCTCTTCTCATTTCATTTCTCATTAATTAATTTCATATCACCCTACTACTCATCTCATGTTAGGAAAAACAGTTTGGTTGAGGCCCCAGAGGTATTGAAAATATGTGTTGCAGGGATCTAATGGGGCTCAGGGTGCTGGCTCATGACTCGAGCTTGAACAATGTAAAAAGGGCAGAAGGGGCCAATGAGAGGGTTGTAGTCCCTCCTTACGGCCACGTTGTGGACCCCAAAAGTGGTGGCATGAGTCACGGGACAAGAACCTGGTATGCCGGACCCGGTAAAACGTCGTACAACTCACATAACACCGTAGAAGAGGTAGAATTTCGTTCCATTCATCCATAATACTGAGGTAGCGCAATACATATTTCAGACCGCAGCGCTCAGGACAGTCCACCCATCTGTTCGAATAAAGACTAAAATAACTATTATCTACTTTTACAAACTTGATTCTTCGTATATATACACATCATCGGGGTCAAATCCACACTCTTTAACAATAATAATAATGATAATAATAATAATAATATAATAATAATAGTAATAATAATAATAATAATAAGTGAAATGATAATACTAACTGTACTTATAATAAATAAATAAATATATAAGTATTCCCACTACAGGCCTCAGGAGGCCCTTGGGGTAGTGGGAGGTTAAGGCTCATAACATAGTTAAATGGGGGCACGCCGTAGCGTAGTGGTTAAGGCACTGCGCTACAAGCCGGAAGGTCGAGGGTTCGAGTCCCGGTGGGGTCAGGATTTTTTAACTGACCCAAACCTTCTGGCGGCACTATGGCCCTGGGGTCGACTCAGCCTCTAACTGAAATGAGTACCAGACGCTTGTTTCTGGGGTAAAGGCGGCCGTAACGCAGGGCTGACAACCCGGCTTACATCAAGTGCCGATTGTCAAGAAAAAGTGGGAGCCTTAACCTCCTACTACCCCAAGGGCCTCCTGGGGCCTGTGGTGGGATCACTTTACCTTACATAGTTAAATACATTATCTATTTTATGCGGTAAATGTATTTATAATTATTTACAGTCCATTTATAAATTATATATATACATATATTTACGCCTATAATGTATTTGCCTGTGTTAACCTTTTCCTATGAGAATACGTTTACATGTCGTACCTCTCCAGCTCATACAGTCAGTCATAATACTGTCGGTGGAGAATTTATAACTGAGGACCAAATATAAATACTCTTTTCTAACCCAGAGGAACATGGTGAGTTTCCATGGATGACTGATTAGTTCAATATTCAGATAACATCTGAGACAAAATGAACATTTATAAGGAGACATTCACTCATACGTTTATACTAGAAAATGCGAATATGATATGATATGATATGATAATGTGTTCGAGAATTATTTGTAAATTAGTTTTTTTCCTTTGTTTGATTTGCATATGAGGAAAAACTTCGAAAAAGTTAAACCACAAAATTTGTCCTCTACCCTTTGCGTTCGAGGCAATGGACGTTGCTCTTAAATCACATAAATTGACGATTACTTATCAAATTAACGAGAAAAGTGAATTCATAATATAGGCGATTAGTGTAAAGTCTACGGTGATATAAGATATCATTGTTTTATAAACAGTAATTGATTGCGAAATCAGAAGAACATACAACTCGCCGTAATTTTCTTATTAATGTCATTTCTAACCGCAATCTTTGTTTACGTGAACGAATGAATTCTCAATTATTCTTCACGATTTTCTCTCGACTCGTCTTACACACTTATAATCTTGATAAAAAAGAATTCACTTCTTGGATGGCAAATTGTGTCACAATAGCACACAATTACTTGTCTGAAACTTATAACATTTCTATCAGATTTAATGTCAGTGAAAAATTATATGTAATTTTATAATTTTATTCAGTAAGTGTTCGTTATATCAGTCAAGAATTAGATGAATTCGTGTTACGGTGTTCTAGTCATGATCATTGTTCATCTAAGGGAATATCTATTTTATCTCTTAACATAGCCAAAAAAAAAACTCTTCATACTAACTTATCGCACCCGGAGGTTCATGGCTGCGGGACATATGCTTTCCATACATCTGAATCCTGATATTTTTCCAATCATTCCCCGTATAATTAACTTTCCTCAAATTATGGTTAATATTATCTTCCATCTCATTTTTGGCTTACCTTCTAGGTCATTTCTCTCTGGTTTTCCTACAAGAATTTTCCATGGCCTCCTTTCATTCCACATTCATGACACGTGTTCTGCCCATCAAAGTCTTATTGCTTCTTGTTTTTCCCATAAAGATCATTTACGTCGCTGTTTTACTAACCTAACACTTATATAAAAAAACTTTCTTTACTGTTATATTCAATCGACATCAGTAAATTCAGGTAAGTTTCCGTTTAGGTATTAAGTCACAATAATAGAATGTACGAATATAAACTATAAAATAGTCACTTTGTAGGTCCGTCTCCTCAACTTAAGATTTTAGTATTTTATAGATTTATTTCGTATATTCTTATTTTAGTTATATTCAACTTTATATAAATAAATATTATTCATTATAATTTATTGAAAGGTAGAAATTAGGATGTATTTTATTTAACTCTTTAATTATTGTTAAATTTACGATATATGCTGTCGTGTTGGCTCTAAACGTAGCATGCCTTACACACACACACACACACACACAAAATCTTCGACTATATTTTATCATTATAGTTTTATATTATTTTAAAATTTATATCCTATCAACTAAGATGGTGTGTGGATTTTAGCAAAATCATTAAAGAGAAATTTGGTATTTGATTCAAAAGAAGATATGAAAATTGTTAGATAACTAATCCTATTTTTTTTTCAGAATAAAACATTTCTCCTAATTCTCCACGTTGGTTGGTAAGTACTTGGTAACATTTTTTTTTTACAGAGTTGTTGTTGAATTGTTCAATATCTGAAGATATTCTGATTTGTTTCTTATTCTCACATTCCATGGGATTAATGATAATGTAAGTTCGATGGGAATTCAATTGTAATGATTTAATTTAATTTTAAATACAAATGTGTTAAAGTTTATATATATATATATATATATATATATATATATATCTGAAGTTATAATTAGACACCGAGCAATACTATTTAAAAAAATGCAAAACTATGTATCCACTAAAAATGTTATAAACTAGTGCCCACTACTACAGGAATAAATACGTTTATAGAAAAACCAGTGAAACCAATTTTGTATACATTATAACTAAGGTTTCTTATTAATTAAATTCTTTAATCTGTAACACAATGAATTAATTAATATCAAGATATCGCCCTATTAAGTTCAGTTTATTTAGTTCAGAGTGACTTCGAAATATTCCAAATGTAAAGAATTTAATTTTATATCATTATTTATTCTGATTTTTTAGAACTTCCATGTTCGTAGGAATAATTCTATTCATTCCTCGCCATAATCATCTAATCTTAATAATAATACTAATAATAATAATAATAAGAGTAATAATAAATAATAATTAAATGGTAATAATGGTAATAATAATGATAATAAAAATAAATATATTATAATTATTATAATTTATTACTCGTTATTGTTATTCCGTCCAGTGTTTAATTTTGAACTTTTTAGCACTACACATTTTTTTCAAACGAACAGAAAGCTAGCCTGATGCGTCAACTCCCGACTTAGAGGACCAGGATATTTTAATCAAGGTTTTCTTCCTTTAGCCCTTGACGAATCAACACCTAACTGCAAATAGTAACCCTAGGCAGGATAATATCAATCGGGCATAACCTTTTTTTTTACGCAGTTGTTACTCCTCTTCATCATCATTTTCCAACCTGCTTGGGACAGGCATTGGGGCAGGAGAAGTGTTGTGAAACTCTAAATAAATAAAAATTACTATTATTATTATTATGATTATATTAGTATTATTATTATTATTATTATTATTATTATTATTATTTGTAGTAGTAGTAGTAGTAGTAGGTAGTAGTAATAGTTTTAGTATCATTATTATAATAATTATTATTATTACTATGAAAAGGATGACTGAAACAGATTACGAAATATTTTTCTGAATGGAAGACCAAAACTAGACATAGGCAAAATAAGTGGTCAGAACAATTAAACAAGGGTCTTGTAAGAAGGAGCTGACATAATAGGAATGGATATTGGCTATAGAATCTTGAAATGGGCACAAGAAGATATCAAAAGACATTGTAAAAACCTGAGAATAAACAAATGTATTATTATTATATTATTATTATTATTATTATTATTTCATCATCATCATCATCATCGTCATCATCCCCTAATTTTGTTCTCCCTGTTTTCTGACTAGCGGGCCCGAATTCGATACGCTGCAGGTTTGAAAAATTTCAATTGCTTAAATTAATTTAATTTAATTAATTCGAATGTAAAATTTTCAATTTCGGGGCCAGGAGTGATGGTGATGTAGAATTTGTAATCGGTATTTGTGTGTGAGATTCCTGCATTAGATTGTAAATCCCTCGCAATACTAATGTTGAGACGGCATGTGGTACTGTTGATGGCGAATAGCCGTCAGATGAGGACGTTAAGCATAGTGGCCCCTTGGTGCTTTTAGACGGGATTAGACTACGTGTCAGCACAGGGTTTTTCATCTTCTTTTCATCATCACAAACCCTCATAGTCCACACATCACACTACACAAACACGAACTTACACTCATGCTATACTCCTACGTATCTGTATACAATTACAAGAATACATATTATACATAAATTATTTGGCTAAGTGGTGTGTAAATTGAAAATAGGCCAGGTTAACGCCATCTATCCACCCAGTGAAGAATCTGAAGCACTTGGATGTATTAGAAAAGCATGCACACACACACACACACACAAACACACATACACGCACAGGTTTTTATCAAAATTCAAAATTACATAGGCTATATGTATAGGCTACTAGAGTGAAGTGAGATAAAGAAGAAGACGAAAAAGAAGATATTGTATATTAAATATGTTAATTAGTTCGATGGAAATAAAACGCTGTTTTATTAGTCACTAAACTTGCACTCAATAAAGAAACGATTATTTTTTATTTAAAATTTAAAATCCATATTAATTACAAAATTAATTTGTGCTACAAACAGCTCCGAATACAGGAAATTGATATGATTAGCCTCATTGGATAGCAGATGACAGTACAGGAAATCACGATGTTTTAGATTCAGTTTTCCTAATTTTATTTTCTTTTTAAGTTCTGAAATGATGCTCATTTGTTCTCATGAGAATGAATTCCGGTTCCTATATTCAAATAAAGATTGCAATGGTAGGCTTATAGGCGCGAATCGAACCTGGAACCTCTGCGAGTCGTCCCACATATAAATTTATAGCGCGTACGTAAGGCCTATTCACAATAATTAAAATTTAGTTTCAAATGTGTGTGTGACAATTCTTGAATTGAGCGTGGGAATTCAAGGAAAGTATGTTATTTTTAGCGAAATACCTTAATTATTTATAAACGGATTCCAATTTAACAGTAGATTGCATAGCATATCGTCTTGTAATACAACAGAAGCATTGCCTCAGGTGTTGGGTGGAGTAGTTTAAGGAGGTTGGAAAGAGAAAAAACATAGGAAGATATTGTACGGCGTATCCAAGATACTCTGCAAAATATAAACCAAATATATTGTATTTCAACTTGAAGCAATTGATTTCCCTATTGAAAACATTGCGATTCGAGTCCATTAACAATAAACTAGTGGTCGCTCAGCGGTCGACATTCGACCACAATTTATTAATTTTTTAAAGTTATGTCACAAATACGTCATTATGCATTATTTTTCGATTTATTTTAAAAATACCAACGATAGGCAATATGTCGTATAGCTTGGCTAAGCTATATTTGATAAACAATAACGCGTCATTTGACATGTGTATACTATTTATACTATATTTAAATTTGCATTATGTGTACGGGAATATATTATATCCCTCCTTCTTTGTCTCTCACTCCAACCCGTCAATTTTCTATGTCGAGGCATAATGGAAGTAGGTGCGAATATATAAATATAAAAAAGTAATTAAATTACTGAAACAAAGATTAGACAGGGTTTAATTTATATAATAAAATGTACTCACATTTTTTTTAAATCACTAATAATAAATGCGCAAGAGTAAGTCTATTCAGATTGCTGCTACACAATTTTCTTCTTACAACAATGCACTTTCAGAGAATGAACGTAAACAAATGAAGAGTGGACAAAATAATGAGTAATACACATAAATTCCTTAGAGACAATTTTATTTTTTGCGCGATAGTGTGTTTGTTGTACTTACAACAATGGCGACCATGATTGAAAGTTCAACTTCCTACATCTCGGGATTGCCAACCTAAATAACTATACTGTAATACTGTATTATATTTACACCCACATGCGGGAAGTAAAACCACTGCCCTCTGTGTATATTACGTATAATGTATATACAAAAAATATCCAAAAGGTAGTATTAATATACATTATACGAAACAAATCTCTGTATTTTAAATGAACTGAACTTTATTTGAAACAATATAAAACAATAAATTACTAACTTGAGGTCATGTTATCAATAATTGGATTCAAGGCCTCCTGTTGTTTCAACTAATTAACATTGCCCACACTGTTAAACGTTAGTCAATTACTCGTATTTATAATGAACACAAACATTTCCAACAAATATGTCATTATTTTACTATTACTTATTATTTTGAAAAACGCCATGGCGCAAAAAATAATGTTCTACGCACGTTTGTGAAGTGTTTTACAGAATCCCGGAAATTAAAAAACTCGCTATCGCTCGGTTTTTTAAAATTTTCCTCGAATCTGTAATAACCACTTCCCAATCTCGCATCGTAATATACTATTGTTGAATTTTAATTTATTTGTAACATATATTATACATAAATATTATTTTTCTGCACTTCCCCTCTATATTAAATTTAATTACGCCAAATATCATACTCCTCCGTGCACGCAATGTGCCTAAAAAGTGGTACGTTTTGTTCCCTTTACCTATTGATATACTCGTATAGATAGATAACGATAATAATAATAATAGTATTTTATTTATTCTGATAGGGTTAATGCTATAAAGCCTTCTGTTCCACTCAACCAGCACAAATATACAAGGCACAGATTTATAATATAAATATATTATATAAACTTCCCTCATTAGAGGATTGCCACAAGGACAAATTGATACAAGACAATTCATTTTGGAAATTGATGAAATACATTTTGTAAATACATTTTAAAATTTCAAATTGTAATTGAAGTATATTCTATAAAATATAAATTTTGTAGAAATGGTTTCTTAAAATTGAAATTGATCCTCTAATGGCAGCGATGGCAAATTTAGAAACACACACTCTGTCCAAATCTAAGAAATTCCAAAAATTTAGCTAAGAATCCTGGTATTGTATCTCTTGCCCCGATCATCAATTCTGTGACAGTTATACACCGTGTCCCATTCAAACCTCCCACATATTTCAATTAATCATAACTCTCAAAGTATGCGGAATTATGAAATGAGGTTGCTATTAAAAGAATGAAAAACTCAAAATAATTTTTGTTTTCATTGTTTCAGTTAATTTATCTGTCACATGTTGGACAATAATGACATTAAAACAAAATGGCGACTCCTTAGCAACGAGCACAAACTATTTTTCTGGTATGCAGAGACGAAAGTTATTAATTACAGTGCAAAGAAAATACCGGAGAGAATATGGAGGAAATGCACCTGATGGGAAGACCATTAAGGCATGTCTTGTGAAGTTTATGGAGACTGGAAGCGTTTAAAAAAGAATCAGGAGGTGCTCATACATGTATTTCAGAAGAAAAGATTGAAGAGAAATTAGAGAAGGATAGAGGTGTTTTATTATGGGGCAATGTGTGGCAATGAAAATTCTTTGAGTTTCTGTTTCGTTTAATAATGGCCTCATTTCATAATTCCACATACTTTGTTAATTATGATTAATTAAAATGTGGGAAAGTTTCAATGGGAACACCCTGTACTATCTAATTGGTATTTATCTTTTTAAAGTCAACTGCTGATTCATATATGGCTTTCTTTTCAGAGCCAACTTCCTCAGGTTGACCACTGTGAGTCTCAAAATAGATTGTGCGATATAATAGCATCCAATTTAGAAGATGGTATAAATGCAATAATATATTTTCATATATTACTCCCATTAGTGGCCACGCCATGAACTTCCTCATAAACTGTGTATCCATAATCTCGCAAGGCTTCTGCCACCATTCTAATAATACGTGTCTAGTAAACAACTTATATAGTAAGAACATGAAAAATACTTTCCATAATTCTATTACACACAGTTTCTATTCTCATACTAATCCACTGACACAATCGAATCCGTAGGTACATGGGCGCGTGGACATGAGCTCTTCATACATCCCCGTTTCCCGAGCTAATGTTTCACAGTCATTCACTGTATAATCTACTTTCCTCAAATCATGGTTAATGTTATTCTTGACCTATCTTCTGGGCACTTTTTTTTCTGGGTTTTTCTGCAGAGTTACCATGCCGTTCTTTCATTCCCGATTTGTGCTTCATGTCCTGCTTATCGCAGTTTACAACACTTATCTATTATTATACTAATATAATAATAATAATAATAATAATAATAATAATAATAATAATAATAATAATAACCATCATCATCATGTATTTAAGCTGGATATATAAATCATAAGGGTTTCTGTTTCAGTCAAACCAATGGAGAGATATTAGATGCTGAAAAAAATTACATATGCATTAATAAAATTTTAATTATAGAAGAATCACATAATAAATAATTATTAAAGTAGTCCTAAATATGTATACAAGTTTAAATTAAAGTTTAAAAAGTCAAACTAATATTATTAGAGAAATTAAAATCAGAAACCATAAAGAAACTCCATTTAATACACGCACAATAAGGCTGATAAATATAACTAAATGCAAGGCAAGTATAAATTTTTATTTTAATTGATCTAAACGTCCAGAATGGAATTCCGAATTTCCTGAGACACGGAATTCAGTTGTGGGAGATGAAGATAGTAGTATATGATATAGAATAATGGGTTGTCCTATGTGTGAGATGTATACTGCAAAAAATAATGATGGTGATTGTGTGATTAAATTATGGTTGGAGGTTAATACTGATAATGAGGATCTAAATAATTTAGAGTCGAAAGTATGTGCAATCTTAAATAGGAAAACTAAACAGTTCAATCTTTTTCTATCTTGGAGATGAAGCATTGACTATTCCTTAAAGAATGGAGAAGTGATCATATCTTCGACCATTTAATACGAATTACATATGAATATGATGCTGTTTGTCTGAGCTCGTAACTAATGTAGGATAGTAGAACGTCGTCATAGTAAAAATGTGCATCATGTGAAACTAAAAGCGTTTAAGAGTTAGCAAGGACTTCTTTCAAATTCAGATTAGAATGGAGATTAAATCCTATCTTTTTAACAACATAGGCAATATGGTATTTGTTGTCTAATATGATGGCTAACATGTTGTTATATAATAGAGTATTATATATTTGGATGTCCAATTTTTATAGTTAATTAATTACATTAATGTTGGTTCAGATTTCTAGACATGTATATATAGCATATTACGTATGCTTGAGTAGCTCTAACCGAAACAATTTTCAGCCATTTTCTAAGATTTTCTTTAATAATTGCGTTCTACTACCAATGTTACAAAACATATTGAAATATTAAAACTCGTACTTGGCAATTCCAAAAAAAAGTATTAGAATATCGGATTTCATATTAAGTATGGATTATTTTACATTGGCAACAAATATATTATTTTGGAACAATATTCTTATTCAGTAATTAAATTCCATAAAAATTCTACTCACGTATGCCATTACATTCGTTTAGAGAAGAAAGGTTATGTAACATTATTATTTATTCTTACTAAGCAGATACTAAGGACCAGCGCGCACACTCTATTGAGTAACACTAAGAATTGGGACTGGAAGAAAACATCAAAAAACTAATGTATGTTCGCATTATAAAATAAATTACATAATGGAAATGGACAGTTAATGAAATTAGGGAAATTTTGAAGAAATGCTTGAATTCAAATACCTGGGAACAATAATTACAAATAGGAATCAGATGCATAAAGAAATTAAATATAGGATCAATTCTGGAAATGAAAGCTATTTTCCATTTCTGTGATTCTTGTCCCAACTCCTCTAAAAAAAAAGTTAAACTGAAAAGATATAGAACTGTTATTCTACCAGTTATATTATATGGATGCGAAACATAGAATCTTACTTTAAGGGAGGAAAAAATTTTACGAGTGTTTGAGAATAAAGCCTTATGTTTTTTTTTATCAAGAATAGATGAACAGACAGGCAAATGGAGAAGACTGCAGTAATATAACAAGGAGCTACATGAGCTTTATAGGAAACCGGATATAGTAAGAACAGTTAAGTCTCGTAGACTGCGATGGGCAGGACATATGGCACGAACGGGAAATGAAAGAGTGGCATGGAAGTTTCTTGTAGAAAATCCAGAGGAAAGAGGTGGGAAAATAACAACAACAATGATTTGAGGGAAGATCATACTGGGAATGATGGAAAACCTTATTCGTATCATTCAATATATAACAAAACGTAAGTACTTTTATTACATAAAATATGGAAATACAAAAAATATTAGAGCTGTGACACTTAATAATATTAATAGTAGATATGTGTGTACAACCCGGCTACAGGAACGCGAAGAAAATGGAGTCGTACACCATTCATTGAGGACAATAAATATTCTTAAATTAAATTTATCATCATCATCTTCAAGGTATGGGCCTGTTGGCCCGTTCCGCTCCCCCGTACACTATATGCTGCAGGTGCAGGTCGTCTTTCCAACGACGTTTTGGTCTTCCTACATCTCTTCGGCCTAGAGGTTTATAATGAAGCAGCTGTTTTGATAAACGATTATTTGACATTTTATGTATATGTTCAAACCAATAGCATTTTCATGCTATGCTTGCAGCTTTGCTAGGGAATTGTAGGTGTGGTAGCTTTCCGTTGCTTTCCACACCGGTGAAGGATGATGATGATGATGATTATAATGATAATGATGATGATTATGATCATATGATTTCGGGGACCGTTTGGGTCTTAGAGTTTTCCTGATATTTGTCTTACAGGTGAGGAAAAAACCCGATAAAAAACCTCACCCAGAAAAACTGCCCCGACCGGGGATCGAACCCGGGCCCGCTGCGTGGACAAGGCAGCACGGTACCTCGAGACCACAGCGGTGGGCTCGTTTATATTAATCTATAATAATTTAACAAATATTATTTTTCCTGATATTGATGATAATAACAGGACTCTTAATTGAAATACCATCAAATTCTATAATTTTATTATTTGGTCTGTGGATCTTTTGTTAGGGAATTAAAAAAACATTAATTCATGAGTACAGTTGACCTATAGAAGATTGATTTGGTACACTCTTGCCAGTTATCGTTAATCTTTTTAGGGGAGACGCCCTCCACTAGTAACTTCTACATTTCGTAATAGTAAAAATAATATTCCTGTAAATACAGCTTACAAAAACTTGGATTTTTATCAAATAATCTGTGCCAACTTTCCCTTTTTTCATAGTTTTATTTCATATTTTGTTTTTTGAAGAGGATAATATATTTTCCTTTTATAGAATTTTACAAAGAATCCATTAAATGGTCTATCACGTACTCAGAATCACGCCTAGACATTATGCAATGGAAAATATATAACTTCCCGTGTTCATGATCCAAACGTTCCAGAATCGTGAATTGTGATTCCACAGTTCCTGTATGACTCTGCACGAATGCTGGAATAATAAAGACATTCTCCTCGCCGTTATTTTGAAAACAGTGTACTAATTAATATACGGAGATTTGTGTTATAATTGGACAGCTCAGATACCTTGATAGCCCTCAGAGCATAGAGAAACTGTAGATTATATCGGTTTGTTATTGAAATGAGAATAACAAGAATATACCATAAACTGAGAATGGAAGTGTTATAATTTTCAATTTCTAAAGTTTAGATATAGAAATAAAAATAAATGTAATTATAATTACTGGGAGCTTTAGGTCTTTCTATTTAGTATCTATAATTCGAAGCTACGGAAATATTCATCACCATCATCATCTTCATTCATGGATTAGGTCTGTTGAGCCGTTCTGACTTCAGCCCATCTCTTTCTAGGTCTGCCCACACCTCGGGTGCCTTTAGGTTTGTATTTGTTATTTGTTTTGAATATCTATCTTCATTCATTCTGTCTATGTGTTGCTTCCATTTTGTCTATATGTATCCATTTTATCAATTATTGCAAATATTTCAAGTTCCTGTCTTATTTCTGTGTTTCTTGATTCTGTCTTCCTTAGTGCACACTTTAACAAATCTCAAAATTTCATTTCTACCGCCGGTATCCTACATAGATCTTGTTTTTTTATGTATCCAGGCTTCTGAACCATAGAGCAGTACCGGTACTGCCAACATTTTATAAAATTTCAATTGTGTCTCTCTTGTTGTTTGTTATTTAGTGTTCGTTTTATCGTACCACATATTCCCTGGAATTTGCTATTTTATTATTTATATCATTATCAAATTAAATGAAATGTCACATCCTAGATAATTGAGATGGTTCACCTGTTCTATGATTTTGTTTCCTATTACTATTTTGGATCTGATTTGATTTTTCCCTTGGAATGCCATTACCTTAGTTTTTTCTATGGATATTTTGAGAATATATTTTTCACATATATTATGTAGTTTAAAATATTCCTCTGAAGTTCGTCTTCTGTATTTGCTATTATTACCTGGTCATCAGCGTATAATAATGTTTTCAAGTAGTGTGTTTTATCTAATTTTATTCCTTTATTTGTTTCTTCGTTCCATTTTTTTATTATATCATTGATGTATAGGTTAAATAAAACTGGAGAGATATGCATCCTTGTTTAACTCCTTGATTAGTATGAATTTTATTTTTACTTACTTCATTTCTAGTTTTTATAACAAAATTTGTGTTCCAGTACAAACTCTTTATAGCAGCTATTAAGTTTTTCGGAATTCCTTTTTCTTTAAAATTGTCCAGAGTTTTTCTCTGTCTACTTTATCAAATGCCTTAACAAAATCAATAAAAGCTATGTGTGTTTCCTTGTTATATTCTCTTCTTTTGTTTATAAATTCTTTTATCGCTACGGAAATAATTTTCAAATAAAGTAGGCCTAAACGAGAAGTTAGAATTCCCGTTTAAAAAACTTACTCATTCACAAGTTTGGACTGCAGTTTCAAATAACTTGTATTATTTAAAGGGCTCATTTCAAGAACATTATGCAATCTTCTTGTAAGCCCATGCTTTACTTAACAGAGATTTAGGCGCTCTCCCCCTATAGGGAAGAATTTGAACCATACTAATTTAGTTACACTTGTTTTCGTATAGATGTCCATTGAGTGGCCCGTTGTAAGCGTTCCGCCTCATACTGACATCTAGGAAACCAAGGTAGTACCAGGACGGGAAAATTCGGTAAATATTGCTTAGAGGACTTTCATTCGGGCTTAAGGATCTTTTACGAGCCTGAAAATCTTCAGACTCGGGACCCACGGCTTAAAGTCCCTCCCGGAGGACTTGCTTCTTGGATTTTCCGTCTACAAAATCCATCGACCCCGGCAGGGTTTGAACCCGCGACTCTCGGGACCAGAAGCAAGGAGCATAACCACTAGTCCACCGCGGCCGATGAACATTATGCAATTATGAGATAAAAAAATGCTTGCTTAGAATAACCTGTAGGCCTATGTCAGTCATTTTTAATAAATATTTTTGAATACAATTTAATAGTAAATATTTGGCCTATAAACAAATTAAAATCTGTAAGGAATATAAGTAAAGCTCTAAATAGAAAGTAGAATCTTACTTTTATTGAAATATGGCTAATTAAAATGCAAAAAGTCCATCCTGCGAAAATTAAGCGAAATCTTCAGTAAGTCAAAATTAATGATCCCATTTTTCTGATTTGCGGAATATGTATTTATTTTAATAAATCGGAAAAAACGCATCTCCCATTTCAACTTATTTAAAAGTGAAAACAAATCACGCATATCCGTAATCTATTACATATTTATATATTGTTGTACAATTTGGCACATTCTTGTTATTAGCGTATAAAATGTTGTTTGTACATGAAATTTACATTGCTACATTTAATGTATCTTTAACTGTTTATATTGGTATACCTATTGTATACCTATATTTTTGTCAAATATTTATTTGTATTTGTGCTGGTTGAGTGGAAGAGAAGGCCTTATGGCCTTAACTCTACCAGAATAAATAAAACATTATTATTATTATTATTAAAATAATATCAACTGATTCATTTTTCAATCTTTTATTAAAATAGCAATTAAATTAAACCATTGTATCTTATAGGATACGTTATCAATTTAAGGTTTATTAAATTGTATGGTATATATTACAACGAAGCAAACATGACAGTCATTTTTAATTTCGGGTTACAGGTAAACTCCTATTTCTGATAATCGGATTTCGCTCAGTTTGGCGAATAATTTTCTCGGTTGATTTTAATTACATATAATGAGATTCATTGCGAAAGAATTGAAATTTGTAGCCGATAAAGCGATTTTAAAATTTTTGTTTCAGGTGAATTCCTACACCTAATGGTCCGATTTTACTGGTTGATGAACTCAACCTTACTTTTTTAATTAATCGCTACACACCAAGTTGGGTTCCGATTAAACAAATTAGCAGCCGCTAAACGTTGTTACCTACATACATATACTTACTTACTTACTCACTGGCACTATCGAACCCGTAGGTTCATGGCCGTGCGGACATAAGCTTTCATACATCCCTATCCCGAGCTAATGCTTTCCAATCATTTTCTGTATAACCTACTTCCCTCAAATCATACTTAATGTTATTCTCCCACCTCATTCTTGGTCTACCAACTGGGCGTTTTCCCTCTGGCTTTCCTACAAGAACATCCATGCAGTCTTCCCATCCCCATACGTGCAACATGTCCTGCCTATCGCAGTCTACGAGACTTAACTGTTCTTATTATATCTGGCTTCCTATAAATACCGTGTAATCCATTGTTATGTAGTCTTCTCCATTCACCTGTCTGTTCACCTCTCTTTGGTCCAAAATTTTTCTAAGTAATTTATTCTCAAATACTTGTAATCTCCTTTCCTCCCTTAAAGTAAGAGTCCATGTTTCGCACCCATATAATATAACTGGTAGAATAATAGTTTATATATTTTCAGTTTAACGTTTTTTGAAAGGAGTTGGGACATCAAGAGCCTCTGCAATGCATAATAGCACGCATATGCAGAATTGAGCCTATGTTTAATTTCTTTGTGCATCTCATTCCTATTTGTGATTATTGTTCCTAGGTATTTGAATTCAGCACTTCCTCAAAATTTCCCTCTTTTGCCATTAGCGTTCATTCTCTAAAGATTTATATATACATACATAATTATAATGATCATGGTCATTTTCGGTATCTAATAGAATGAGTCCACAGCTGTGGTCTCGAGGTAGCGTGCTGCCATGTCACACAGTGGACCCGGGTTCGATCCCCAGTCGGGGCTGTTTTTCTGGGTGAGGTTTTTATCGGGGTTTTTCCTCACCTGTAAGACAAATGTCAGGAAAATGTTAAGGCCTTAACGGTCTCCGAAATCATATGCACATCATCATCATCATCATTATCCTTATCATTATCATCATCATCATCATCATCACCCTTCACCGGTGTGGAAAGCAACAGGAAGCTACCACACCTACAGTTCCCTAGTAAAAGCTGCAAGCATAGCATGAAAATGCTATTTATTTGCAGTGGAGGACCTGCCTTCGGGCAGAATTACTGTGCATAGAATAGATATGTAAAACGTTTTCAAAAGTCTTTTCGTGAGAAAAACATATAGTTTTTCACTTCCTTTGAATTCTTTGAAAGTTATATTTAAACAATAATGAAGATAGTGCCTAGAAAAATATTATTACTGTTTAAAATGTTAGGTATTAATAATGATTACACCTTTTATTATTTTAGTTATTATTTGTTTTGTGTATTATATTTTTTATTACTCTGAAACGTTTGGGTAATTTTGTGTTTTTATGCATATTATTCTGGTTTTACATAAGTTTGAATTTATTATTTTGTGGTATGTGCTGCTTTAATCAATGCATTTAAAACGAATGCACTATTGAATAAAAATATAATTCACCTCGAAACTCGTGGTGGCAAGAAATAAGAACGGAAATGAGAACAAGAGGACTGTTGGACATGGAGTGGATGGATAGAGACGAGTGGAGAAGAAACATAAAACTTTAGGCACAGAAATGATGTGTAAATATTAAAAATCTGTATGTAAATAAAATAATTCTCTAACGTAATGTCGGTACAATAATAATAATAATAATAATAATAATAATAATAATAATAATAATAATAATAATAAAATAATAATAATAATAATATGAGGTGAGAACATCGCAAATTGACATTATCGTTATTCAAATTAACATTAACACGACCAGAGAATGTCAAATTCCCGTTTACCAAAGATGATTTACCACCTCGAACCTAAAGGCAAAAGAGACCTCGGAAGACCCTTCAACCGATGGAAAGATCAGTTTTTTTACAGTCGCAGAACGGACATCATCACAAAAATACTGCAAACGGAAGAAGAAAGAAGAAGAAGAACATTATACTTCAGGTCTAAAGGTTAAGAAAACTAACAACTTTGATCTATCATTACGAGTGACTTTCTTTGAAGATTTTTAAAATTTCATAATTCACTAAATATATTAATTTGAAGGATTTTATACCCAAGACTTATTCATTAAAGAAGGAGTGTATATGTGCCCGCCAATTATTTCGGTTTGAACTCTAGATGTGGGTCAAGATTGTAGGTCTTCACGAATTATATCGTCCATAAAATTATACTTTATTACTTTTTAAAGAGGACCTTGAATTAAACAATTTACCTTAATTGTTAAAATATGTTCCTATAAAATGTAATAAACCTTACGTGTTCTAATCTCTCCTTTCCCTAAATGTAAGTTTCCACTTTTTACTCTCCCAAAACTACACACATTTAAATCCATTTTCAATTATATTACAAGAAATAGTAATTATTAACATCTCATCTATGGCTTTCAAGGTTAGGCGAGACAAAATTCTCATTTTAACATAAATACAAATCTGCACAACTATGTACCACTTTTCATTATTTCAGGGTTTACACCTTTCATTTGTACTACTTACATTTCAAGTTTATATGAGATTTGAGTACGGGCTTGTGATGCCGTGGCGAGTAATAACTAACTTTTTACAAACAACATGTTAATTTAATTCAACTCTGTAAATAAATATATAGTTACTGGGTTTTCACGTATCTCATCTACCTTCTTTGTGTTTGTGCGTTGTGTATTCGATACTTGTAAACTAGTCTGTTTAGATAATTATCTTGTACACGTTTGTCATACATATTATTAAAGGCAGCAAATATATTTTTTCTCATCTTTGAATTTAATGAAGCACGTATTCATACACAGACAAACCGGACCCTATCTTTCTAGTTTAGCTGATCATAACCAAGTGCTGTTTTTACACGCTTTATATTAGCTTGACCTGTTCTATCTATCTATCTATCTCTCTTCTATCTATCTATCTATGTAACGGATCGTTCACGCGATTTTCACCCACTTAGAAACATTGGATCGACTTGAAAACCTTTGTATACTTGTAGAGAAACCCGTGACAATACAATAATGTTCATATTATTTTCTAAAATCCTGCCATAATCATCAGAAAATCAAATTAAATATGAAATTATTGTATTGTCACGGCTCCGCTACAAGTATACAAAGTTTCAAGTCGATCCAATGTTTCTAAGTTGGTCAAAATCGCGTGAAAGATTCCGTTACATAGATACAAAAAAACTTTTTTTGATTTTCGGATGATTATGACCAGGATATTAGAAACTAAATATGAAATATTGTACTGTCACGGGTCCTCTACAAGTATACAAAGTTCAAGTCGATCCCATGATTTTAAGTGGGTGAAAATCGCGTTGAAAGATTCCGTTACATAGATAGATAGATAGATAGATATAAACAGGTCAAGCTAATATAAAGCGTGTAAAAAGTTGTCAATGTAACCGAATCTTTCAACGCGATTTTCACCCACTTAGAAACATTGGATCGACTTGAAACTTTGTATACGTTGTAGAGGGACCCGTGACAATACAATAATTTCATATTGTTTCTAAAATCCTGGCCAGAATCATCCGAAAATCAAAAAAAATGAAAACTGGTATAATAGGTTGCGGATTTGTCGAGTTTTAGTCAATCGTTGTAAGAGCTCAGTTGGTAGAGCAGTGAACTCTTAGTGGTATATAATTTCAGTAATCCATGTGTCGCTGGTTCAAATCCGGCTGGGACGGTTTTTTTTATAGAAGAGTATTAATTTTTTAGCTACACTACCTAGTATCGAATTTAAAGATATTTACATTTTTATCTTATTCTGTAAAATATTAAAACTAAAAAGTAAAAAATAAATAATAGTTTTAAAAAACTAAAAGAACACGCTTTATTAGAAAACTAAAAAATGAAAAATAATTTTAATTTCCAATACGCTGGGATAAATTAAAAGTGGTCAACAAAAAAATATCTCCAACACATATAGAATAAAATTAGAGTTATCAACAAAAAGAAAATAATTTTACCATCAAAAACGTGGGGTGATTTTTATGATTTTTACATTTTCTTCTTAGAGAGCTTACTTTTACCAATATCTCTTTATTATCAAATATATTAATTGATATAGAGCACCCCACGCTTTTGATGGTAAAATATATTTGTTTTTGTTGATAACTCTAATTTTATTCTATATGTGTGGAGATGATTTTTTTGTTGACCACTTTATTTTATCCCAGGCGTATTGGAAATTAAAATTATTTTTCATTTTTCATTTTCTAATAAAGCTTGTTCTTTTAATTTTTTAAAACTATTATTTATTTATTCCTAATTACATTGTGATTCAAGATGAAATCTACTGTATTTCGTTCATGTTTGTTTCTCCTTAATTTATTTGACACTAGCTAATACCCGGCGTGCGCTGCTACGCCTAAATACATTAAAATTAATTAAGTGCTTTTATGTTTAGAAGAATAAGTAAAAGGAAAAATGAATTATAAATTTATATATTTTAGATACACCGTGCTGATTGCCCGGCGTTGCTCGGGAATTACTCATCCCGATCTTTTTGGCATAAATGAGCTGAAAGACAAAAATTAATGTAATTCCTCTGATTAGTTGAATAAGTAAAATAAAAAAATAATTAAAATGTATATCGTAATTATTTTAAGATTCCCCGTTCTCGTTATCCGGGAGTTCCCCGGGAATCTACTTATCTCGATCTTCTTGGAATAAATATGCTAAAAGACAAAATTCGTTATTGTGAGTTATCCATAAAAGGATACCCGCCATGTGCTGCTATGCTTGCACAGGAATCTATGTACTTGTCTCGATCTTCTTGGCATCAACGAAAGACAAAAATGGTTATTGTGAGTTATCCGTAAGAGATAAACATATCCTGTCGCGGACGTTTTTGTAGAGCTTTTTGAGATATTCAATTCCGTGTACATTAATTTTGTGTATATGTTATGGTTTAAGCAGCGTAAGCCATTTAAGCGCCCAAAGAGCTACATTATTCACGTTTTCCACTACAAAGGGCGATTTTTAAGGGTTGTAGGATTTGAGTATCACAACTCTCTTATAGCCTATGTTCAATCCGGGAATCTTCTGAACATTTTTGCAAAAAAGCCCCATCACAATCGCATCAACGGTATGGTTGCGCATAAAGTACGAACAAACCAACAAACAAACATTCATTTTTATATATTTTTTGTAGTAGTAGTAGGACTTTATTAGACAAAAAGTAAGATATTTACAATATTAGATTTTACTAAAGGTTCACTATGAATCTAAAATCACAACCGAAATAATATTTATATATAGCTAGGATATATACGGTAAATAAAGAAAATAGACATGATGTACCTACCTATCTTCAATATCATATGATGCAGTACAGATTATTAAACAACATTTTGTTGGAAATTATAAAAAAAATACAGTTCAGCGCGTTGCCGCGTATGGTGGATCACTCCGAATGGATATAAGGGAGACAAATCAATGTTGCTGGGTAAAATATTTTTATACTCAACCCTATGCATATAAATTTACTTTTTAAGATACTTTGATTGTTTATAAACTTGAATAGTAGCAAAAGGTTTCTTGGTGCAGAATCTGTCGAATCTCATTTCTGGCCAAAAATGACATGAATGGTTTTTGATGCCATCTCTTCAAATATTTATCAGGTTTTGAAATCGCATATTATTCACACAGTAATAATTCTGTGACCCTAACATTATATTTAAATTAAGGATACAAATTTTAACGAAAAAAAATATATATAATCAAACGCAGCGTCAGAGGTAGAGAAAAAGACACAAACCAAAATCATTTGAGGAAACTTCAAAACTTTTAAAACATGAATACAATAAACATTAATAAGGCGTTAATATGGTATAACTCTTCCATTTTATTTGTATGTAAAAGTGTGGATTATTATTATAACACAACGTCTCAATTAGATGGTCGTGTTTTTATGGGTAGTAGATATATGATAAATCATAATCATCATCATAACTGCAGTCATGGATTAGACCATTGGCCTGTTCCGCTTGAGGATAGAAATTGATCCCTCTATCTCTTCTTAGATCTTCCTGGGTCTCTTCGCCCTGTTGGGTTTGTAGTACAATAGCTGCAGAGGCAGTCTATTGTTTGGCATACTAAGAAGTGCACATGCTAATTATTTTGGTACATTTGAATGGTTTCAGTTATTGCTGGTGTGTTGAGAGCTTTGCGGATATCTTCATTAAGCATGTGGTGATAAAGTGTATAACCCTCTAAAGGTCTTAAAAACTTCATTTTTGAAGCTACTATCCTATTTAATTTACCCGTATTTAGAGTTCAGTGACGATCTTTCACCGTAAAAATACAACCGTCATGAAAATGCGGACATGGGTTCAACTGGGGTAAAATTTTCCGGAGGTCAAATAGTCCCCCATTCGGTTCTCCGGGCGGGGACTACTTCAGGGAACCCATGCAAAGGCTTCTAAGGAACATGGAATGTAAGGACTTTATACAATAGCGGGGCATTAGAGATATTAACGCGGGAATTAGATAAATCGCCATTGGATATAGTCGCTTTACAGGAAGTTAGGTGGCCAGGAGAAGGTAGTCAGGAATCAGGAAGCTTTGCATTATACTACGGGGGTGGGGAAAGACCTACATTTGGAACGTGGTTTTTTTAGGTCAGAAGGGGATCTATCCCTATCCGAGATATTAAGGTTTGTTAGTATAAGGAATATCAAATACATAATTCTAAATGGTAAAAACGACAATCATTTTATAATTGTAAATGTACATGCCCCCATAGAAGAGATAAAGATGACAAGATCAAGGATGAATCTATGAAGAATTGAATGCTTATTTGATAGCCTTTCACGATATGATGATGAAAATTGTCTTAGGAGATTTTAATGCAAAAGTAGGCCAAAAAGATATATTCAAACAGACATAGGCAATTCAGTCTCTTCTGAAAGATAGTAACGACAACGGGGGTAGATTGTTCACATTTGCCAATCGGAAGAATCTCATTTGTAAAGAGCCAACATTCAGCATAAGGATATTCATAAAATACACCTGGACGACCCCAGGTGGAGAAACTCGGAACCAGATACATCATGTATTAGCGGATAAACGCTGGCACAGCAGCATCATCGATGTTAAAATCAGTAGAGGGACAGACTGCAATTCGGATCATTCATTTGGTCAGAGTGAAAATCGAGTGAAAATCAGACCAACGGCTATCGCTTATGAGAGGAAACAAACGCTAAGATGATTCTGTAAAATTTGAATAAAACGCTTGAAAAATGATGAAATGGCGGCATGAATACCAAATCAAAATTGCTAATAGATTTGAAGTACTGGAATCTTCAGATGACAATGTGGCAAACGAAAAGAAGAAGCTGATATCAATAAATAATGGGAGAGGGCGATAGAGATAATATTAAACTGTCAGCATCAGAAAAGCATTGGTTGTTTAATAAAAAGAGGCAAAACAAGAAATGGTTTGATGAGGAATGTGCCGACATTGTAAAGAAAAGAAAGGTAGGAAAAATGAAATGGTTACACGAGTCAAATGAGGTAAATTTAGAGCAATTGGGTAGTATTAGACGGGAAACCACCAGTTACTAAGGAGTTAAAAAGAGGGAATATCTGAGAGAGAGATTAATGATCTTGAAATGAACGCAAAAAATAGGAACATTGCAGAATTATATCAGGGAATTAGTATAGAGAAGAAAGGGTTTCAGGCTAGAAGAAACATAATTCGGAATGAAAATGGGGATATGATTGAAGATTCCAGGAATATATTAAACAGATGGAAAAGTTACTTTAATCAGCAATTAAATATACATACAGAACAGGTCATTGAGGAGGATAATTTACAGACAGCAGAAATGCTAGTCGCAGAACCAAATGCATTAGAAGTTGAAATGGCGATTGAAAAATTGAAGATGTATAAAGCATCAGGTTCAGATGAGATCCCCAGCAGAACTGGTAAAATCAGGGGAGGAAAATTGATGGACAAGATACGCTGGTTGCTTAGTATGATTTGGGAAAAAGAAGCTCTCCAGATGAATGGAAGGAATCAATTATCGTACCAATTTTAAGAAAGGAGACAAAAACTGATTGCAACCAACTACAGGGGCATCTCATTACTTTGAACTTCGTACACATTTCTTACAATATATTAGTAAGCAGATTTACTCCCTATATTGATGACATTCTAGATCACCAATGTGCATTTAGAAGAAAC